>CM076582.1:969230069-969478050 GCA_034641835.2 Pinus albicaulis | reverse complement strand
TTGGTGGCTCTCAACATCCATGCCAACCTGCTCCGCAGGGACAACCTGTCCAACCTTAGTATCCGGATCAACCTGCACCCCAGGGGTAGCCTGTTCAGTCTCAAGGTGCCACTTATCTTGCTCAAGGTCAATCTCAGGTCGTATATAGTGTGCCCTAAGGCATTAATTACATCCCTCAAGGTCAATCCCAGATGGTATACAGTTCGCCTCAAGGCACTACGTATCTTCCGCCAGGTTAAACTCAAGTGTTATAGAATGCACCTCAAGGTATTGCTTTCATTCCACAACAAAATCCATATGTTTCTTAGACATGACCTCAGTGTTATGCTCAGAATCAATATCATAGTCCTCAACCCGTGTATGGGCAGAGCTTTTAGGCTTATAACCCCTATGGACAGAATCCTCCAAGAAAAAACGTATGGGGGAAGAATTTCTCTCAACCTGGGTGGAATCCTAATAATAGTCTTTATCAACGACCTAAAATGCCTTTCAATACTCAATTACCTTTCCTTGCTACGTTGGAACTACCCAATGTGTCGAAGTTGATGAACGATCCTATCCTTCATAATCCATATTGGCCCCCAGTTCCAACCAAAATTCCTGGCGATTGTCATATATTTGATGGCAAGTCTGGAGAATACCCCCAAGCACATGTTATGACATACCACCTTTGGTTTTCTTCTAACTCTTGGGTTGACGATTATATTCGACTTCGTATTTTTCAACGGACTATCACTGGTGCCGCTGCCAAGTGGTACATTAAACTTTCCTGCAGCGTCTTCCAAGATTTCAACTCTTTAGCCATGGCATTTCTCACGTACTTTACGTTACCAGTTCGGTATGAAATTGGGACACACCTCCTCACATCCTTGAAGCAAGATTGAGCTACCCATATATCATATCATATTCATGAATGGAGGCATCATCATCTTCTGATCAAGTTTGAGATTCCTAATCAAATTCTAACTGATTGGTTCACTACCTCCTTCATTGCTCCGATTGCTAAGGACATTTCTATGGGGGCATGGGTTACTGAGGAACAAGCCATCGCTCGTGCCCAGTACCTTGATCTTGTGTACTCTTAGTCTGGAACGTTATACAAAATATTTCTTGATGCCCCTTGACTTATAATTTCCAAAGCACCGGTGACGCCATCTGTCGACAGTATCATCGGTTTTATGTCTCAGACTTCTCGGAAGTCTTCTCCAAATACTGCGAAGAAAAAACGTACTCCTTCCAATGATACTGCTTCTCACCCACCTTCAAATTCTGGTAAAACTGCAGAAGTGAATGCCGTCCAGTCCAATCTGGCAGATAAAAATTCCAAGGGTAAGAAGAAGGGTAAAGGTAAGGAAAAATACGATACCCCAAAACATGATTCTCAGAAATCTTATACCGATGATGGTTTGCAACATAAACCAAAGTACCCTTTTTTTATTTGTGACGAAGGGCACTACACCAAGAACTATCCTTGACGGGTCGAAGTGATTTGATTGCTCAAAGGCACCCAAGGCACTCCAGATATTCTCAAAGAACTGTTTCCATCACAACAGACCTAATTAATAGAGCAAGCTTAGTCCTCTGCCCCATTTGGCTCTCATGTTTTCATGATGAACGGTACTGCATCCGTCTCTATTGCTACCTCATCGAAAGATTATACCGAATCATGTTAGGAAGCAGGGAAGGAGATCGCTGATGGTCCTCTTCCCCCACTTGCTTCTGGCCCTCTTCAGATTGAAAGGCCCAATACTGAGCCCATTATATGACCACCATCCAAAGGTGTACTCCGTAAGTCTTCTTACGATCCTAACACCCGTGCTGCTCAACATTACACTATTTTTGAGGATTTGGCTCAGGTTCCATCTGTTATGTCTGCATTATAAGTACTTCAGAGTTGTCTATCTCAACAGAAGGCTTTGTTATCTACCATCGGAGGGGTTGATCCCGCCGATTAAAGCCTTATCACTTTCGATTTAGAAAATTTCATCCCACGTCTCCCTCACCAGCTTGCACTGATCATCCAAGTTGGGATTAATGAAATGAATATCCATCGAGCAGTCATGGATGAGGGTGCATATACGTGCATCATGTCATCTTCCTGTTGGAAAGCCATCGGTTCTCCAGCTCTCAATTCATCTCTAAACGCTTTAGAAGCCTTTGATGGAAGGCAATCTCGCCCTCTTGGTGTTATCGCTAGTTTTCCCATTACGTTAGAAGGGAAGACAATTAAAGTTGAGGTTGAAGTCATTGAAGCCAAGCTCAATTACAATCTTCTCCTCAGTCACAGTTGGAATCACGCCATGCTGTACATTCCATCCACTCTCTTTTGTGTTCTTTGATTTTCGCATGAAGGAAAGATCGTTACTGTTGCTCAGTAGACCTTTTTCACTTCTTCGTCTTATGAGAGCAACGTGCCATATGTGGATCGTATTACTACGCCTTATGAAAGCATGGGGTCGAGTATTTTCAAAGATATTTCCCTCATGGGTATTTTTCCTCTTCCTCCATCAAACACTGCTCAGGTTGACATGATCTCCAGGTTTTCTGATCCGTGGAACATCCCTTCACCCAAGAATATTTAGTCGTTTGGTGATTCGATGCCATTAAGCCCAATAGAGATTGATCATTGTGGACTTATTTTGGCTTCGAATCCTCCGCCCTCTGATCATGCTCCTTTGAGTATGTCTCTTGACACTTATTCTCAATCCCCTTGGCCGGGCGATTCAGATTTGCCCGATCCCTTAAAAGAGATATTTCCCTCCAATGAGGCCATCGCAGAAACTATGTCTCTTGAGGATCCTCCTTGGGATGATATTCATCATCGTTCCTCGTTCATGCTTGGCCTTGGGGCCATGTCTACTTGTCTCGAGAGGTTCTCTTCTCAAGTTCCTTCTCCTCCGCTTCAAACACCCATCCTGACACATGAAGTATTTTCAGAAGGTAACTTGGGAAACATCACACAAACGATGCCTATCGACATCTTCGTCAAACCGGGGGTTGTCGAGAACATCCATATTGGATTGACCTATTCTCTCTATGAGATCAAGGTCTATACTAGTCTCTTCCGTGATTTTCACGACGTTTTTTCTTTGTCTTACGAAGAAATGCCCGACATCGATCCGAGTATAGTGGTGCATGAGATTCCTACCTATCCTAGTGCAAAGCCTGTCCGCCAGCGTCTTTGTCCTGTGCACCCTAGAAAGGTGGCCACTATTAAAGGAGAAGTTGAAAAAATTCTTAGATCTGGTTTTATTTATCCGATTCCCTTGACTGAATGGGTTTCTAATATTGTTCTTGTGGATAAGAAAAAGGGTACTATTCAGGTCTGTGCAGATTTATGTGACATCAACCGTGCTTTCCATAAGGATAATTATCCCACTCCTTTTATTGATCAGATCATTGATGACTGTGCTGGGAGTGAGATCTTTTCCCTTATGGACGGGTTTTATGGGTACAACCAGATTAATATTCTTCCGGCCGATCAACACAAGTCTGCCTTTATTTGTCCTTGGGGTACTTTCGCCTATAATAATATCCCTTTTGTTCTTAAAAATGCTGGGGTTACATTTCAAAGAGAAATGTCATATGTTCCATGATATCAAGCACATTTTTCAACCTTACCTGGATGACTTTCCGGCTCATTCGGCTAAGCGTAAAGACCACCCTGATCATCTCCGTCAAATATTTCTTCGCTCTCGATGCTATAAAATTCGGCTCAATCCACATAAGTGTGTTTTCTGTGCTGACTCCAGTAGACTCTTAGGGTTTATCGTCTCTAAAGACGGAATTAATCTCGATCCCCTCAAATTTGAAGCTATCGTTAATCTCCCCTCTCCTTCCTCCTTACATCAGCTACAGATTCTGCAAGGGAAAGCTAACTTCCTGTGCCATTTTATACCTAACTATGCTGAAGTGGCCAAAGGATTTACACGATTACTTAAGCAAGGCATCCCGTTCTTCTGGGATGAGATCGCCCAAAAATCCTTCGATGCACTAAAGATGTTGCTGATCAATGCTCCTCTGTTGCGTCCTCCCAATTATCATCGCGATTACTCCCTCTATTTGGTTTTCGTGTTTAGTACGATTTCCATGGTTCTGGTACAAGATGACGATGATGGTGATGAGCACGTCATTTACTATCTAAGTCGCAATCTTCTTGATACTAAATGCGTTATGCAGATGTTGAGAAGTTGGCATTGGCTGCTGTTCAAGTTGTTCAACTTTTTCGTCACTATATTCTATTGCGCACTGTGACCGTGATTTATGATTGCAACCCTATGACCTACATATTGACTCGTCAATTTCTGGGGAGAAAATACTCGAAGTGTATTGTTATCCTCCAAGAGTTTTATTTGGAGTTCACTACCGCCAAATCAAAGAAGTCATTAGTTTTCGCTGATTTGATTTTCTCTCTCCCTTCTGATTCTGCCCCATTTGGTTTCGAGGAATGCATTCTGGATGACACGCTTTTTCTTATTAGCACCCTCGATCCTTGGTATGGTGATATCATCGTATATCTTCAGAATTCCACCTTCCGATATGAGTTGACAAAGGATGCTCATCGACGCATGTGCCATCATTCTCAACCTTATCACATAGTCAGAGATACTCTCTACCACATCGGAGTTGGTTTTGTTCTCCACCAGTGTTTGACTCTCGAGGAAGCTGAAAAGGTCCTTAATGACTGCCACAGTGGCAGTCACATGTTTAGATATGCTACTGCATAGAATATTCTTCATGGTGGCTATTTCTGGCCCACCATATTTAAAGACTACATCATTGTTGTTCGCAAGTGCCATGATTGCGAGATTTATCAGTGCAAGATGCATGCGTTGCCTTCCCATATTCATCCTGTCATTACCATTGGTCCCTTTGAGAAGTGGGGCATCGATTTTATGATGTGAAAACCTCACTCGACCGAGGGGCGTGCTTATATCATCATAGCCATTGACTACTTCATGAAATGGGTTGAAGCAATGGCTACACTTATAGATGATGGTAAGACAGCCGCACAATTTCTATTCACTCATGTCATTACTAGGTTTGATGTCCCTCAATCCATTGTTATTGATCATGGTTCTCATTTTCGTCACTACATGGTTGCTGAGTTGACTTCTAAGTTGGGTCTGCGTCACGATAGCTCAACGCCATACTACCCTTAGGCCAATGGCCAGGTTGAAGCTGTGAAAAAAGTTCTCATCACTACGATTCAACATACGATTTGGATGCACAAGTCAAACTAGCATCTCATGTTGTTTTCATCTCTCTGAGATTACCGAACCTCAGTGAAGAATGCGACCAGATTCAATCCATTCTAGATTGTCTATGGTCTGGAAGATACCCTTCCAATTGAATGTGAAATCCCTTCTCTCAAAATAGCTATTGAATTGCTTCCTAATACTTCGCCAGAAGAAGAGCATATTCTATATTTAGGGAGGATTGATGAAACTCGCTGCTTTGCTGCTCTTGTCATAGAAGCACAGAAAAAGCGGGTCAAAGCTCATTTTGACTAGTCAGTTTCCCCTCATTCCTTTATAGAAGGAGACCTTGTCCTCTCGTATGACCAAGTTCACGATAAGCTGGGGGAAAAAAATTCCAACCCATGTGGCATGAGCCCTACAGTTTTAAGTGCATTTTGCAGAACGAGGCTTATGAGCTAATTTATTACGAAGGTTATCCTCTGGATCAACCCAAAAATGGGCTATATCTCAAAAAGTACTATGCATGAGTCTTTCATGCATGTTTCTTTTGTACATAGGTGTTTTTTCATTTTTTTACATTTTTGGCTTGGTGTGATTTGCAAGCGTTTCTTGCTTATTGGATTGTTTATTATTGTGAAGATTTCTGTTACTCCTTATGTCAGTTTCGCATATGGTGCCTCCCGCAGTACTCGGAACCTGTCTTCTGTAGCCTAGGTGATTTATAATCCTAATGGTGAGTTGGTAGACCTTCAATGTATCTGTCTAGGATGAACCACAAACAATGTCACTGAATATAGTGTTGTCATTGAACTATTGACCGAGGCCATTGTTCTCGACATTTGTGCATTAATTGTTAACCTAGAATCACAACTTTTTTTTCTTAAGATTAATGGGCATTATTCTGTTAGAAATACTCAAATATTAAGGTTGTATTTGCGCGTTCGTTTACTGCAAAGAAATTTTTATTACATTACATATCTACATATTCCTAGACGAATGAATGCGTTAACTGATATAGTAGCCAATATTGTATTAGATAGACATTTGCGTAGTTTGTAAAATCATCATCATCATCACATGATAAGATTCATACAGGAATATATATATATATATATATATATATATCGAGTGTTTGCATCCACATGCATCATAAGTTCAAAAAATATATATGTTTTGGTTACATATTGAGACATCATGTCTCTCAAAAAAATATGCAGAAATAAAAGCCTAGATGTCTAGTCGGTGTGATGCTCTTGGTAGCATGTCACTTCCCGTACGAGCCGCCTCCATAAGCGGTGAACACGGTTCAACACCCCTATAGTGTGTCTCTGGTATGCGCAAGGAACATCAACAAATATCACATAGTTAGGGATGCCACTAGAGAATCCCTCCAAGTTACGTATGATTTACTCCTCCTCGCTTCCCTCACCATGCAGGGCCACCTCAAAATCATGAGGAATCCTCCGTGCTATTGGAGACATTCTTGCAGGTCTTTCTGGGCCGACATCTGTAAATAAATGGATTAACATCAGAACATACATAATAAAAAAATCATAATACTCATAAAAAAAAAAATGAGACTTACCTAATGCTTCATCCCAATCCTCTCCTGCTGGGAGTGGAAGAGCCTCTCATTCTTATATCATCGTAGCCTTTGAGTACTACATGAAATGGGCTTAAGCAATGGCTACACTTACAGATGACGGTAACATAGCAGCAAAATTTTTATTCATTCATGTCATTACTAGGTTTTGTGTCCCTTAAGCCATTGTTACCGATCATGGTTCTCATTTTTGTCATTACATGGTGGCTGAGTTGACTTCTAAGTTGGGTCTGCATCACGACAACTCAATGCCGTACTACCCTCAGTCCAATGGCTAGGTTGAATCTGTGAACAAAGTTATCATCACTATGCTTCAATGTATGATTGGGATGCACGAGTCAAACTAGCATCTCATGTTTTTTTCAGCTCTTTGGGCTTACCGAACCTTAGTGAAGGATGCGACCAAATTCACTCCATTCCAACTTGTCTATGGTTTGGAAGCTACCCTTCCAATTGAATGTGAAATCCCTTCTCTCAAAATAGTTGTTGAATTTCTGCCTAATAATTCACTAGAAGAAGAGCGTCTTCTATATTTAGGGAGGCTTGATGAAACTCACCGCTTTTCTTCTCTTGTCATAGAAGCACAGAAAAGTGGGTCAAAGCTCATTTTGACCAGTCAGTTTCCCCTCGTTCCTTTATAGAAGGAGACCTCATCCTCTTATATGACCAAACTCATGATAAGCTAGGGGCAAGAAAATTCCAACCCATGTGGCATGTGACCTACATTTTTAAGCATGTTTTTCAGAATGGGGCTTATGAGCTAATTGATTACGAAGGTTATCCTCTAGATCAGCCTAGAAATGGGTTGTATCTCAAAAATTACTGTGCATGAGTATTTCATGCATGTTTCTTTTGTACATAGGTGTTTTTTCATTTTTGTACTTTTTTTTCTTGGTGTGATTTGCAAGCATTTCCTTCTTATTGGATCATTGCTTATTGTGCAAATGTATGTTACTTCTTATGTCGGTTTCGCAGATGGTGCCTCCCGCAGTACCCAGAACCTATCTTCTGTAGCCTGGGTTATTTATATTCCTAATGGTGAGTTGATAGACCTTAAATGTATCTGTCTAGGATGAACCACAAACAATGTCACTAAATATAGTGCTTTCATTGAACTATTGACCGAGGCCATTTCTCTCGACATTCGTGCATTGATTGTTAACCTAGACTCACAACTTGTTGTTCTTCAGCTTAATGGGCATTATTTTGTTAGAAATCCTCAAATCTTAAGGTTGTATTTGCATATTCGTTTACTGGAAATTCATTTTGATTACATTACATATCAACATATTCCTAGACGAATGAATTATTTAACTGATATAATAGCCAATTTTGTATTAGATAGACATTTGCATAATTTGTAAAACATCATCATCACATGATAAGATTCATACATGAAAATATATGTATATATATATCGCGTGTTTGCATCCACGTATATCATAAGTTCAAAAAATATGCATTTTTTGGTTACATCCTAAGACATTATGTCTCTCAAAAAAAGATACGGAAATAAAATCCTAGGTGTCTAGTCGACATGATGCTCATGGTAGCATGTCACTACCCGTACGAGCCGCTTCCATTAGCGGTGAACACGGTTCGACACCCCTGTAGTGTGTCTCTGGTATGCGCGAGGGACATCATAAAATATCGCATAGTCAGGGATCCCACTCGAGAGTCCCTCCAATTTGCGTATGATTTCCTCCTCCTCACTTCCCTCACCATGAGGGGCCACCTCAAAATCATGAGGAATCCTACGTGCTATTAGAGACAATACTGTAGGTCTTTCTGGGCCGACATCTGTATATACATGGATTAACGTCAGAACATACATAATAAAAAAATCATAATACTCATAAAAAAAAAAAACAGAGTCTTACCCAATGCTCATCCCAATCCTCTCCTGCTGGGAATGGAAGATCTGGATCACTGGTAAAGTCCGTGCCAAAACAAGGCCAGTCCTCCACGACAATCAGTTGTCGACAAAGCCACTCAAATAACTCGGGTCTCTAGGACATCTGTTGACCGCCTCCTGATCTTGGCATCAAAGTCGCCCAACAAACCATTCGTGGCTCTTAGGCTGGTGGTGTAGGAACTATCACTTCCTGATGTTGGAAAATTGGTAACCGTTCCAAGATGAATGGTACCAAGATGGAACCATAACCGAATTGTTTCAGCTTACCATTTTTTCATTTTGTCAACCGGCGTTTCATATTGATTGTTACTGCCTCTGCCCAGTTGTAGAGAGTTGGTGCCATACAATCTACTGCAAGAAGTAACTGTGTTTTTGTGGCCTCAAGAGGAGCCTGAACTCCAGCAGCTCGCGTGATGGTGTGCATCACTTCTTTTAGTGCCAAGTCAGGAATGGTTTGGATATCCACCTTCCCGCTTTTGGATCCTTTCCTTGCCCCTCGACACACTTTGTCAATGACCATGCTCATGTTTTCCATTGTGGGCTGGGTACCTGTCAGGATTAGTACTTCCCCCCTCCATGATAGTCCTGTTATGAAGTAAACATCCAAGAACTCAATCTATAGTTCTTGGTAATGAATTATGAATATTTCTTAATTAATATCCCATACACTGATCAAGTACTGTAATAGCTCTGGTTGAGCTCGGAGACATGGTGCCATAAATAATTTTTTGAGCGTGTAGTCCCTGAGAACATCCATGCATCTTACATTTCCAAAGGCTTTCTCATCTTCTTCACTATGTTCTCTTTCCTTCCATTCGATCACAATTTTTCTCTTTCACACCTGCAAAAACATCAATGGGGTCATCATTAGTCAAATTATCTGCTATTGAAGTGTTTAAAACAGGCTAACTTGTTGAATTCTAAGCTAAAATTGTGGTCGTGATTGGTGCGCCCCCATTTGATTTCAAGGCAGGTTGGCACAAGTCTGTGCCCGAAACCCGCACCGACTGCCGCGCACTAATTTACAAAAAAACCCCTCCAAAGATCTAAAAAATAGGTTGCAGGCAATGAAAATTATATCAAAATGCAGACAAGGATATGAGTTCTTACTTGGAAAATATAGATTCATGATTAGCCTTCTGGATTGTCTGCTGTCAGCTCCGCAAAATCTGAGTGAAAAAGGGTAAAAATTTCTCACAAGAGGTAAAAGTAAAAAGTAATTTTTTTTTACCATTTTTGGCATTTTATAAACTTTTTAGAACCCTAATTAGGTTTTTGAGCATATTTTTCAACTATTTTGATATTTTATTTAGAAAAATGGGTTTCACGTGCATCTCTTGTGCAGCGATAGGTCCTCAACGTGATGACAATGAAGTGACAATTTGTAATTTATACTTTTTCGGACTCGGTAAAACCACAAAAAATTCACCCCTGGAGTAATCTTTCAGCTCTTTTCTGACTCTCGAAAAATGAAAAGATTGTTGAGACTCTTGTCATTTTGAAATCTTTAAAAGGATGTGAAAAGATATATACCCAGTAGACGTTTACCCATTTTTCGGGTTGGGATGGATTATTTATGAAAAAGGAATACCTTATCCTATTGCAACTAAGAGGTTCTCTCAGACATAGTTTTATACCTTTTCGGATCTGTGAGACTACCTACGAAAAGGGACCTTCTGGAGTTTTATTTTCCGCTTCTTTTCAAACTCTCTAAACATGAAAATATGCTGTGTTATTCCTTTTTCATACTCGTTACAACCTAAATGACATCGGAAACCCTCACCATGACGTAACCGAGTTCCTCCTTCCTAGAGCTCGTAAAATGTACTAGGATGGATTTGTATGAAGGAAAAAATTACATGATAAGCATATGCTATCCCCTTCAAGTTTGTTTCCAAAAATAATTGGGGTACTCGCCAGAAATGGTGGGGAAAAATGGAACCAATTCTCAGTCGTGTCGGCAATATGTCGCTCTTGAACATGACCTTCATCTGCATTCGTGTCAGGTTGGGGACATCTCATTTAGTCATTTTTTCCTCCATGGGTTTGGGTAATCTATTTTGGCCTCTCATATGCTCTTTTCCACGTCATCATGACCTCAAATCCCTTGAAGTAAAATACTGCCAAATTCCGGGGTCGTGTCACCGGTATGTTCAAGAGAAGTTTCCTTTTGCAGTTTTCAACCCCTGATCATATTTTCGGTCCTGATTCACTATCATATTATTCCTCTGTCTCGTGTCAATGATGTGGGAAACATTTTGGCCCTCCTTCGACCTAGTCACTTCTTGTCGACTTCAGCTCATTATCCAGGAAGCTGATCTAGAGACTCCCTTCTGGTACCTTGGAGATTGCATGCCTCAATGGAAAGTTCTTTGCATTCGATGAACGATCCTCATCATTGGCCTTTGATCAAGTGATTCCGTGGATGTTTGACACCATATCACTGTTCATATTCTGTGGATTGTACTAGTTATACCTTGAGATCCATTGTCATTATTGATGGTTTCTCTGCGCCTGTTAACATATTTCATCATTAGATGGTAATCATGTGACTTTCTTGCATGTTTGACTTCAACTCACTTATTTGCATGACTGAATTTGTACTTGTTCGGGTCGAGATGGAGCGCAAGACCTTGGGTTTTGTCTAATAAAATCCCAACTGCGAGATATTTTGGTTTATCATGACTATCTGCATGACTTTTTTGATTGGATGGATGCAACCATACCTGAGTCTATTTATTTGATCCTTCTTGATGGATGGCTGCGTCCATACCCTGGATCTCATTTTTATATGTACTCTATTATGGATGGTTGCGCCCATGCCACATATTCATGTATCATATATATCAGTTGTACCTTTACTTGCAGGTCTTCCAACGACGATGTTTGGTTTTAACAAGTTCTCGTAAAGCAGTTCACTCCTCCCTCTCTCTCAGACCTCATGCTTTAGGGGGTATCTGTTTCACAAAATTTTGTCACCTTCCCTACAATCCCCATCCTAAACATTGGAGGACCATTTTAGTGACTTATGTGTATTGTCATACCTTGCAAAAAGTGTCATTGCATCCCTTGCAATTAGAAGAACATTTCCTCTGCTGACTATTCCTGGAGCAGGCTCTCAAAAAATATGATTTTGGGTCGGCAGTGGAAGGCAGTTATGGCCTCGCGCCCATAGAGAAATTAACATTGGGCCTCAGGACCATTGGCACTCTATCTTATTGGACTTCCCACGCTGAGCTGTATTTGGAAAGTTTTTTAAAATAGAAGAGAAATTTCCATTCCCAACCATTTCGTGAGCGAAGTTAGCATGGTTTGTTCGACTGAATAACATCGAATACCTTTCTTTGGCTTCTTGTTTCCTACATTTGAGCAAATCCCCAAAGGATAAGGTCTCCCTTCCACCTTATGAGGGATCCCAAACCACCTCCTCCTCTCCTATAAATACATCCTTCTCACATAGTTGCAGCTAGCTGAACAATCCTTACTATAGATGGTGTGAGATAGAGCAGAGAGGAATCCATTGTCGAGAGAGATTCTAGACCCATTAGCCTGCCAAGTCTAATCCCTGATGAATACTTGAGATGCTTTTGACTGGACGCATCGAAGGAGGCTGCAACGTTAAGGATATTTTGGTTGTAAAATTCTTCTCTCTAATTATTAATACATGACTGATGTTTTGGTTCCCATTTTGTAATTGATGTGTTTAATATTTTGCAATACATTGAGTTCTCCTTGAACAATTAAATAGTTATGAATGCAAGTATGTTTTCATATGCTATTATCGTTCTCTGATCCTTTTGCAGGCACCCGAGTATCACCGCTGAAGGACCGTGATGTGTAAAGAAAAATATCAGGAGACTACTGCCACAGCTATATAAACTGCATTGGAACAAAGGTACATCATCTATCCCAAATCAGTTTCGTTCATAAACTAGGAAACTGAAGGATTAACATGTTTCCTTGTTGCTAGACCCACTCCTGGGCTAGAGGGATTGCCTCTGTCCGCAGAGGGGATTTACCTGCACAATAATTCTGGTTATAAGCATGGATATATGACTAGTTTTAGTCATGGCTCTTTTCACGTTTTTACTTGTAAATGAAAGAATAATGGATGCAAGACCTAATTGATGTGAAGATAGATAATGGGAGAGGGTGGTGATCCATCTTGTTAAGTCTCATATGAGTTTTCAGTTCCTTATTCTCAGACTTGCATTCATGGCCTGAAGGTTTCATATTTACCAAGTGTTTGAAAGAATGTCAGTCCTGGTTGGGGATGGTTAGGTATACTCCTGGTTTCAGTTTTTGGTTTATAATCATTGTAGTCATGCACTTTATGAGTTTTGAAAGTTATGGATTTTTGGGCAGAGGTCTAGCCCTATCCTTGAAAATTAGCATTAAAATTTTCAATCGCTAGCACAACACTGAGGAGAAAATGCCACATTTTCACTTATGTAGGTCTATGGGAGCGACTGGGGGTTTACAGTCACATGGAGGACTTGGAAAGGGAGAGACTGGGGCTCTAGTTCAGGGAAAATTTAATTTGGCTCATGGGATGGACACCTGAAGGTGTTGGGTTACTCTTGGAGGGTCCTGAGGCACTCGAGGGAAGTCAGTAAGGTCTATTTTGTCAACTCCATTTCCTTAAGGTAACCTATGAGGTTGAGTCTTGTCATAACATCCCATCATCTCATGTTTACCTCGGGTAACCTGATGAAAGTGGGTATATGTGAGGGGAGAGGTATGTTACATTGCATAAACTTTTGCTCCAGTAGCCAGAATGGAAGAAATCATAATGCTCTTGGCCTATGCATGCTCCAAAAGAATCAAAGTGTATCAGATGGATGTACAATTAGCCTTTCTTAATGGGGATATATAAGAATAAGTCTACATAGAACCACTAGAAGGAATATTATTTTCAAAAGATGAAGATTATGTTTGTAGATTGAAGAAAGCACTATATGAAATTAAGGAAGACCCTAGAGCTTGGTATTTAGGATTGGACAAGCATTTGCAGCAAAAAATATTCAAAAAAGTAAATGCAGAGAATAATATCTACATAAAGGAAGATCAAGATAATATGATCATCATTGAAGTATACATTGATAACATAAAGTTTGGAAGTGATGGTGATAGATTAAGTTAGAACTTTGAAAAATATATGCATAATGAATTTGAAATGTATTTTCTTGGGGAGTTGACTTTCATTTTGGGACTCTAGATATCTCAACTAGATGGAGGAATTTTCATTTCTCAAACCAAGTAAATCAAATATATATTGAAGGACTTCAAAATGAAATATTACAAACGTATGAGCACTCCTATGGTCATTGGATGCAAGTTGAGCAAAGAAGGTGAATCCAAGGAAGTGGATCAAATAATACATAGATCAATGATTGGTAGCATACTTTATGTGATAACTTAAATACCAAATGTAATGCAAACAGTTGGAAAAGTTTCAAGATTTCAAAAATAACCAAAGGAAACTCATGTTCTAGAAATGTAAAGGATTTTTAGATATCTCAAAAGAACAATAGAATTTTGGATGTGGTATCCCAAATGAAATGAATTGACAATGGTTGCTTAAAAAATTGTAGATTGGGAAGTAAGTATAAATGATAAAAGAAGTACAAGTGGAGCAACCTTCTACTTGGGAGACTGCTTAGTATCTTGGTTGAGCAAGAAGAAATATTTAGTATCCTTGTCTACATTAGAAGAAGAATACATTTTAGAAACAACATGTTGTACTTAGGTCCATTGGATGAAGCAAACCTTGCAAGACATATAAGTAAAATATGATGGGCCTATTCCGATACTCTGTGACAACACTAGTGTAATAAAAATCTCCAAGAATCCAATGATGCATTCCAAGACCAAGCAAATTCTTATCAAGTTTCCCTTTCTAAGGGAGCAAGTCATATAAAAGTATATCAAGATAGAGTGTGTTGGGGTGAAGGAATAGATTGAAAACATCTTCACCAAACCACTTCCCAAAGAGACATTTGAGTATCTTAGACAAAACCCAAGAGTAATCCCTGCTCCACATTGATTTCCACAATATTCAACAAAGAAATACAAGGGAAGATACAAAGTTACGGGGAGTTTCCATTTTCCATTAATGTCAAAGGAGGAGAGAAAAATCAAGAAGCATGAAGATATGGGGAGAATGATCACATGGAGAGTATGATGGTTGCAATCAATGAAAAAGGGGGATATTCTTAAAAGAAGCTTTCAATGATGTAAAAGGATATCTAAAAGAGAGAGAAAGTTACATATTCAAATAACACATTCTGAAATAGTATTTTTGGATTTTTGATTCCCCATTTGGATACCCTATCTTTGAATGATTTTTTACTCCATTTACCTAGCTCAAATGGAATCATAAAAAATATGGTTAGAAAGCTCATTCCGAGACATTTCAAACGGTATATGGAATTCCCTCCAACTCATTGTTGAGGAGAAATGATTTTTTGAATATTCATTATAAATTTTTCCAGTTGCACAAGACAATCTAGCTAATGGACAAGTCAACCTTGTCTAGATCCCAAACGCACTATAAATAGCTGTGAGAAGGATCATTTCAAGTCATTCACTCAAGATAGTTTGGATCTATTCAAACAAGACAAGAAAGGAGTTATGAGGTTCATATATCATGAACCAGAAGTGAAGAGGAGATGATTTGGAGAGACTTTACGAAAAGTTTTTTTGACAAATTTTTGAATGGTTTTTAGCTTATTTTGGAAGGGTTTTTTTTTGACTTATTTTGGAAGTTTTTTTAGCATACATTTGGAAGGTTTTTGGCTCTGGTTAGAAGGTTGATTGGAAACCTATTCTTGCGGGCCAAATTATTTCCCTTTGAAGGAAAAATTTTAGATTTGTGTAGAGGGCCAAATTCCAGTGTGGAAGGCAAAATTTCAAGCCTGTCCTGAGAGTAGTGACCTGTAGCTATTGAAGCCGAATTTCATGACCAAATTTCTAGTAAAAACAAGGCTCAACTCATGCCTATTTTGAGGGATAAATATTGGTGTGTTTGAAGGTTAGTTTCAAGTCTGTTTTGAAGATATACCACTACCTCTGTTGAGGAGGAAAAATCCTAGAGGTCGAGTTCAAGGACCATTTGTTGATGGAATTTATGTTACTAAGAAAGATGTGTTTAGGAAGCCAAGTGCCTTTGTGTGGGAAATAGGAATAGCTACTAGAAGGGAAGACTTTCTTTGGCTAATATTGAATCTTGTATAAGATTTGGTGTTGATAAATAAGGAAGTTGGTGCTTCCTTTTAACTTGTGCTGATAAACCAAGGAGTTGGTGTTGACCAATTTTAATGTACTCTTTATATATATATATATAAAGGAAATAACTATGTGGTTTTCATGTAAAATATTTGTGTTTTATATATTCATGTGCTTTTCTTTATACCCGTGGATGCATTAACAAGTTTTTTAATTTAAAAATTGTTAAACCGATTCACCCCCTTCTTAGTATGGCTAAATATTCCAAAAATTGGTGTAAGAACATATTATTTCAGAAATACTTTGACCACTAGAAGGTGGATCTTAGTGAGACTCATGGATAAGCAAACATAATACACCAAACATGGTTTGCAATTGTTTGGTGGACAAAATTATGCCTTTTGTACCATAAGGATGATATTTTTATTACAAGGAAAAGGAGTTTATGTTTGGAAGCTATTCAAACTGAATATAATGTACCAACATTTACTCCAACAGATCCAGTTGGAAGAAGAATCAGTGAAAATAATTAAAAGGCTATGTATGACATTTTAGGAGGGTTGAAATTATAATTTTTTTTCAAGGTTATGCATTGTGAATAATCAAAGGAAATCTGGGACAAGTTCAAGAATGTGTATGAAGGATATGAAAAGGTCAAAGGTGTTGAAAAATCAACAAGAAATGTGTGTCTAATTTAATTTTCCCTTAATTAAATTGGACAATAAAATTTAATCTTATCTCATAATCACTTGTAATAGTTAACTGAGTGTGATAAACTCAGTTAGCTCATGAATTTAGAGTTGAGGGTGGTTGGTGAGGGATGAAAAGTGATTCTATTAGTTATAGAGTCCAAGTTACAGTTAGTGCCTTAGTTTAATGCATGAGAAATCAGTTAACTCAATTAATTGAGTTAAAATCAGTTTAACTAGTTGTAACTGTTTGTTGCACTAGTGAGAGGTCAAGTGAATTAAATAAGATTTAATTCACATCCAATGATATGTCATGTAGTTGATGATTTAATATTAATAGATGCATGCATGTCAGTTCCAGTGAAAACCCAGTTGAGACAAAGGTTAAAGGGATGTTAACTATCAGTTGTATTATTAGTAGGCTGCCCGCATGTAGTAAAACATCCATAGGATTTCCCATAAGCATTGCGTTGTTTTGGAAGGTTGAATTTCCTAAAGAATAGGGATTACATTCCACATGAATTGCACAAGGCAGGCAGGCTGAGCAGAGGCTGGAAATTGGCTAAGTGTTGGTCGATTTTGTTCGAATAAGTGTGAGATAGTTGTGAGAGTGCATGAGACACTTATGAGAAGAGTACGTTGTAATTGTTTCATGATTCCTTGGTGACTATATGATAGAAGATAGAGGGGTTTTAAGCAGTAAGCTTTCCTTAGGAAAATATCTATGTTGTGGTTTGATTTGCTTCTTTCTTTACTTGTTGTGATTAGTGATCGTTTTTTTTTCCACAATTAATTTGTAGAAGGATTCAATATCTTGCTTTAGCATATCACACGATCGGATTGAATCCATTGATATACATATTGTTTGTATAATTTCTACAAAAGGGGCCAAGTTTCAAACTTATAGAGGACTGTTTCAAACACCTGAAGATGAGGATGAAGACATTGCAACTTAATTTCTCCAGGTTAATGAGATCATAAATACTATGAGAGGGCTAGGAGAGAAGATCGTGGATACATTTATTGTTCAAAATATACTAAGATATATCCCAATGAGATTTGATACTAAAATATCAGCTTTAGAAGAAATATAATATCTAGCTACGTTTAGTAAAGATGGACTACATGAAATTCTTACAACCTACATAATGATGAAAAAACATGGAAATCCATCTAAAATGGAAGAAACTTTCAAGGTATCCAAGAAGAAAATTAAGAGCAAGTAAAAGTCAAAAACAAAATCTGGCTATAGTGATGATTTAGATGATGAAGAAGAAGTCAAGGCTTTTTGATAAATTTGAAAAGAGGAATTGACAAATATAAAGGTAAGCTTCCTTTGAAATATTTTGAAGCTCTCGTACAAAGAAGGCTCAATTAGGCCTATTTTGAGGGCTAAATCCTGGTACATTTGAAGGAAAGTTTCAAGTCTATTTTGAAGATCTAACACTGTCCTATATTGAGTAGGTCTAACCTTATGGAGGAGGAATATTTCTAGAGGCCGAATTCTGCTGATAAGGAGGTCGAGTTCAAGGATCATTTTTCGAGGGAAGTGTTGTTGCTAAGAAGGTCGTGTTTAGGAAGCCGAGTTCTTGTGTGAAGTAAAGAGGAGCAACTTGTTAGAAGGACATACTTTATTTGACTAATATTGACTCTTTTAAAAGTTTTGGTGCTGATAAATAAAGGAGTAGGTGCTTTCTTTCTACTGGTGCATAAAAATCAAGGAATTGGTGCTAATAAACAAGGGTGTTGGTGCTTCCTTTCAGTTGGTTCTGATAAATTTGAATGTACGCTTTATATATATTAAGAAATTAATTCCGTGGTATTCATGTAAAAATCTCCATGTTCTATATATTTATGTGATTTGATTTATATCTATGAATACATTTACAAGTTTTTGAAGTTAAAAATTTTTAACACTGATTTACCCCCATTCTTAATATTGCTAAATATTCCAAGAATGTGACTGTATCTTGCTATCACAAAAGGTTGAGTTTTATTCATAATTTCATTCTAATTGACAACAACATTTACACACAAGAAGTTGGATGGAGGATTGTATATCACTGCTACTACCTCATGGATTTCTTACAACTTCAATCCATGGAGCCCAAGCACATACCATTTGTTCACTAACTATTCAATCACCATTCCTAAACTCAAGATACTCAACATTTGAGTCTTTAAGGTTGAATAGGGGTGATATTGGTGAACTTTGGTCCTAATGTGTGATGGAATAATCCCATATGAAGGAAAAACATGAAACTAATCCTCTTGAAAAGTCTCGAAAATGTGCAACAAGAATTAAAACATTGGGAAAAGGAAAGTTAGGAAGATCTCATCATCCTCGAATGACCATTTTGGAGCATGATTATACTATATCTAATCTCATTATCATGCATATATGATATCTTAATATATTTCCATCAAACGCCATGATTCAAGAAATCGAATGTCAGTGCTATCTAATCTTTTCTACTCATTACCTAAACTGTGACTAAACATTATCTCCTTGAAACAAAGGAAACTAGGTTAGTTGTTTCTCTTGAGATAATTACTAATAGAAATAATGAGTGAAATCAATGCACATATCCATAGATAGGGTTGTGTGTCAATCTATCTAGAATAGACACTTGTTGTCCCTTAAGTGAACTCTTAAAAAGGGAATATCAATACTACTAGTTGGAGTATTAAAACATCCAAGTGCCTTTCTAACCTTTTTTGAGTTGAAGTTTTTGTTGAATTTTCCAAAATTTGAAAGATGCTACAATAATGTTTTTTGACCTAAAAAAAAAAACCTTATTCAAGAGGTAACCTCTTGAATCTTTTAAAGTTGATTTGAATTTTGAAACTAGTATTTCCAAATTCTACCCAAAAAATTTATCAAGTGCCTTGATTTTAGAGAAGGGGGATGGGAGAGAATTAATGTTTCATATGACAACCACAAAAATCAACCAAAAATATAAGACAAGGCTTTATGCCAAAGTATTAATCTAAGTAATTTACAACTAGACCATAACCTAATTATATGCATAGGTCCTTTTCTGATTTCCAAAATTTGATATAAGATTTTCCATTAACAACTACATCAAGTGCAAGTATTTTTGGGTTTGATTAGAAGCACACTAAAAATATTTTGTGAATTAACAAAAAACTTATGTAATATAACAATTAATATGTTCATGGGTACCATCTACTTCACAAGTGTTTTAGGGGTCTATGAATTATTGTAGAAAGCCAACATGCTTTGCATGCTCATTTTTTTTACTTTATAACTCGTCAAATATGATTTTCCTGACCAACCAGTTGCAAAAATAATTTAGAGGATATATTGCATATCTAGAGTGTTGACATGCTCACTAAGTTGAAGTTTTGTGGATTGAATCAATTTTTGGGATTTTTCCCCATTTGTTTCACTCTAGCTCTTTCCGTCATGGTGTCTTCCATGAGAAATTTATAAATATCGAGAGATTATTAAAAAATATTTTGTATCAAGAAGCCCTTCCTAACTCACTACCAAACCAAAAAAGTAAGAGCAATATTCTCAAACTTTCTTCTATGATAGGAAAGGACCCTTTTAAAATGAAAGGTAATAACCTAATACTTACTTGCCTCCTTTATATTCTAGCCAAATATTTATACTACGGGTAAAACAACGCAATAAAATTCCTTTGTAAAGGAGGTCATAGATGCAAGTGTGGAAAATATTGGAGATATTAGAAGAGCACACACAACTGCATAATAACATCCTCACCCAAATGTCTACGTTATACTTAGAAATGGATGTTGTAACTATATGTGTTCGATTATGTCTA
The DNA here is from genome assembly GCA_034641835.2 of Pinus albicaulis. Lineage (NCBI taxonomy): Eukaryota > Viridiplantae > Streptophyta > Pinopsida > Pinales > Pinaceae > Pinus > Pinus albicaulis. Next base: position 969,457,603 of record CM076582.1, on the reverse strand, counting down.
TCTTTTGGTGACTATAACCTTGTTTAAGGTAACCTTGATGATAGTCACCAATCACAAGAGATCTTGGGTGCATATTTGTTGCACCAAGTGAGGTGCAATCTACAACCCATTTTGAATGAGGTGCGCAACATGTGACACTTATAAATCAAAATAGAAAATAATTAAAATTGATAATGTAAATATTTTTTTAAAACAATGCTAAAGCCTTAATTTAAATATTGTAGAAATTTATTAATACTGATAGTATTACCAGATTCTCCTGATCCAACAAATTAATCTTATGTTAAATACATAATCCTTCCACTCAATTCTTTGCAGAAATTAAATCGCCAGTTGCAAAACACATGAAGAAAATCAATCACGCATAAAAACATTTGTTTAACAGGAAAGCTTAAAGCTAAAAACCCCAACTATCATATATTATGTATATCAATGGATCATGTAATAATCTCATACAGAGCTTAGTACATCAAGCTCTCAGTACAATCAACAATCATTACACACTGTCATGCAGAAATTTGCATATCTATGCACCAATTTATTGCCTCCTGATAGCCTGCCTCCACTGCACAATCCCTGCTGAAGAAGACCTCTGAATGAATTCGAATTAGCCTTACCTTGACTGTGCAATCCTCATTGGCATCTCAAATTTGTGTCAGATGCATTGAATGCATCACTATAGTCACAACAGATAGTCCATCTCACCCTTTCACCTATCTCTCCACTAGGTCTCCACTGGAACTGACATGCAAGTAGTTAATTGCTGTATTTGTTCAGTTGCAAGTGAGTCTCTAGTTGTGAATTAATTAAATAATTAATTCACTAAACTCTCACTAGTGTATCTTCGGTTAGAACTAGATACAACTAGCACAACTAAGTTTAAATCACTTAACTGAGTTAAATTGAGTAAAAACTCCCATAAATACTTTTCCAACTCTGTCACAACTCTGCCACTTCAGTTCTAACTGAGTCCTCCATGCAAGAGTCACCAACCACCCTAGGAATTGTGTAATTCCTTCAGCCCATTGATTTTCCAAATCTGCTCACTAAAATAAAGTGATCTAAGAGAATAAATTGATATTTATTATTAGATTATTATTAAGGACTAATAATAATCGACATGCATCTATTTTTAGATTAGCGATCTATAAATAGACTTCGCCCAATCTTATAAAATTAGAATCTCATTATTTTTCACATATGACCAACCATCTACAAATAGCATCCTGCAACTTATAGAATATGCTCACCATGTCTAAACATAGACATACACCTAAAAATAGCCTGCGGGCCCCACTTAGTGAAGGTGCTTAATTTTCACTAAGCTCATCATCTTTTTGAATCTCAACACTCCCTCTCAACAAGATAGGGATTATCCTTCATCCTGATCTTGCCTCTATGGTATTCAAATTTGCTCTTGCTGAGCACCTTCGTAAGAATATTTGCATCCTGATCTTCCGTAGGAATGTACTGAAGCAACATGATCTTCTGCTATACACAATCTCTGATATGATGATACCAGATATCTATATGCTTAGATCTATCATGAAACATAGTAATCGAGATTTTTTAATGCAACTTTGATTATCACAATGTATCACTGTAGGATCTAAATGAGAATCGAACAACCTGACTAAGATCTTCCTCATCCAGATAGCCTCACATGCAACTTGACTTGATGCCATGTATTCTGATTCCACTGAAATGAGTGCCACAGATATTTGTTTCCTGCTGTACCAAGAAACTGTTGTAGATCCAGTACTAAAAACCCCTCCTGATGTGCTCTTTATGTCCGTTGGGATGCTTGCCCAATCTGCATCTGTGAAGCCATGAAACTTCACTTCATCCTCTGTTTGTACCATAAGCCATACTCAGATGTGCCCCTAAGATACCTCAGGACATGCTTGCCTTCCTTCCAAAAGAGCTTGGTAGGCTTAACCATCACTTGACTAAGCTAGTTCACCGCATATGTCCGGTCTTGTATTAACTAAATACATGAGCGAACCCACCAACTATCGATAAACAATGGCATCCACTACCTTTGCCGATGTAGCATCCTCTTTCCTCCAATTTCCTTGAAGAGGAGTATCCATGGGCTTGCAGTTCTCCATTTGAAACTTACCACGTATCTCCCGAGCATACTTGCCTTGAGATAAAAATAATTCACCTTCTCGCTGCCATATTTCCAATCCAAGGAAATAATGAAGGAGGCCCAAATCCTTCATCTCAAACTCCTTTGCAAGATCTGCCTTGCATGAGTGTATCAACTCCTCATCACCCGTTAGTATTAAATCATCAACATAAAGAACAATGATTAAAATCTTACCCTCCACCACAATTTGGTACAGGTTTGCATCCACCTCACTCTTAGTGAATCCAAGTCCAGTGAAATAACTGTCGATCTGAGTGTACCAAGCACGTGGTGCTTGCTTCAGCCCATACATCGCTCTTTTGAGTCTGCACACATGCGACTTGCTGTTGAAGATCTCAAATCCTTCAGGTTGCTCAATGTACACTTCTTCCTCAATGATCTCATTAAGGAATGCAGTCTTTACATCCATCTGATGAATGTGCCAACCCATCTGCGCTGAGAGAGCAAGGATGGTCCTTATGGAATAATACCGTGTGACAGGTGCAAATGTTTCTTCATAATCAATCCCATTGATCTATGAGAAGCCCCGGGAAACAAATCTTGCCTTATACTTCTCGACGCTCCCATCAATAACTTGCTTTACCTTGTAGATCCATCTTGAACCTACCACTGATTTACCAACCAGCCTTGGAACAATCTCCCAAGCATTGTTTCTAACAATGGAGTCATACTTCTCCACCATGGAATCTACCCATGTGGGCTCTTGCGCTGCTTCCTCAAAGGAAGATGGCTCTGTCATGATACACTTGCTCATGAGAGCCATGTATCTAGTAAATCGGTAAGGTGACTGTCTCTGTCTGCGCTGTGATGTAGGGACTCCTACATTCTGTGCCGCATCAAGCTTCAGCCTCTCAACTTATGTGGTATGCCTTCTTCCTGTTCTGATGTTTGGCTTTGTGCGAGTGGACTCCTCCACTCCATGATCCTCCTCCTGTGGCTGATCCACCTAGAGGCTCATCTTTGGGAGTGAGTAGCTCCTCCTCTGCATGCAAATGTAGCTCCCTCTCAAGCCATAACCTCATGGATTTCACCTCATTCAATTTTATATCCCATCACACCACAGTCATCTGGCTATTTGGAAAATACACACAATAATTATGGGGTGTTTATGTGTACCCCAAAAATATCCCAACTTCTGCAGTATACTCCAGCTTCTTCTTGGCGTCCTTTGTCACATGAATGTAAACATATGAGCCAAAAATCTTCAAATAAGAATATCAGGCTTCTTACCAGTAACAACTTCTTTAGGTATACTCATGCCAAGTACTCTATGAGGACAACGATTTTGCACATAAACCGCAGTGTTGCATGCTACTGCCCACAAGTGCATTAGTAGGCCCTGGTCATGCAGCATAGCTCATGCAACGCCCACGATTGTTCTGTTCTTCCTCTCCACGACCCCATTCTGCTGTGGGTTATGAGGCGCTATGATTTCTCTTCGAATTCCTTCTTTGATACAGAAGTCTTTGAATTTTTTCGAGATATCTTCACCACCATTATCGCTCCGCAGAGCCTTCACTTGCTTCCCCGACTCCTTCTTCACCAATGCTTTAAACTCACAGAACTTTGAGAATGTTTCACTCTTCTTTTGCATGAAGAATATCCAACATCTGTGAGAATAGTCATCAACAAATATAACATAATACCTATGTTTTGTTGTTGAAGCAACCGAGAAAGTTCCACACACGTCTGTGTGAATTCTCTCCAAGATCACCGAAGCATGGTTCTTCTTCTCATGAAAGGTGGTCTTCAAAAACTTACCCATAGTACATCCCTTGCACTGATCTGACTGCGCAAGAGTACCCTTGGGAAGTCCAGTAGAAATTTGCTTCAAAATATTCAAGGCGCCATAGTGAAGATGGCCCAATATCCTGTGCCATAATTCACCCTCATCCCGGCTCACCACTTCTTCTGATTTACCCATCATTGCAGCGCAACCATCTAACTAAGCTTGTAGAGATTCTTAACTTGAATCCCTATCGTCTTGGTTTGACCCATTTTTTTAAGTCGCATGAAATATTTTCTCTCGTTGAAAACAACGTCATAACCTCTGTCCTCCAACATAGCGACCGAGACCAAGTTCTTCTTTAGACCTAGAACATGCATAACATCTTTCAACAGAAATGGTTTACCTGAATCCCTCTCAAAGGTAATGGTTCCAATTCCAGTTGCACTGTATCTACCATCTTCACCCATCTCTATATGCATTTGGAGATCCTTCTCCTCCAAGTCACTAAACAACTCCTTGTCTCCCATCATATGGAAGGAAGCACCATTATCAAGATACCACACCGATCCCATTGCGCTTGAAACCAAGCATGTGATGAAGGAGAAATCAAGTTCAAATTGCGAGGCTAAGGCCTCACCCGCTGCAGCTCCATAACCTTCTTGTTATTCTTTTTCTGTGGGCAGTTAGTGGCGAGATGCCCATGTTTGTGACAATGAAAACACTTCACCTTGGACAAATCCAACTTCTTGCCTTTAGCCTCGGATTTTGGATGGGATTTATTTCCCTTCCCTTTCCTTGCTTTGGCAGCCAAATCACAATTCTATTCATCATCATTCTTCGATGAAGAGCCATCCCTGGTATTCTGCCTTATCTCCTCTTGCACAAGATTCGACCAAAGTTGCTCTCAATTTGACAGTTTATCCCATCCATTGAAAGAGTCTTCATAGCTATGCCAACTCTTTGGAAGCCCAAGGAGAGCCAAGATCACCAAGTCATCATCCACAACTGTAATTCCCACACTCCCCAGCTCATCCGTACATTGGAAAAACTTTGTGAGATATTTTGGAATACTGTCGCCCTTCTCCATTTTGATTTTTCTGAGCTTATCTTTCAGCGCCAACTTCCTATGGTCGCTGCTGCTTTGGAAAATATCTGTCAAAGACTTTCACATTGAAAATAGAGTGGATTTCCTGTGAAGGCTTGACACAATATGGTCTTTCACACCTTCCAACAGAATTCTTCTTGTCTTCTCTACCTTCTTTTTCCATGCGTCAAGTAATGCAGCATCACTAGAAGTAGGCGTAGGAACATCGCTATCGATGAACTCCTTCAGTCTATTATCTTCAAGCACCGCCTCCATCCTGTCCTTCTAGGCTATGTAGTTCGAGCTACCCTCAAGGGCATACTCTAACCGCAACCCATTGAAAGCCATTTCAATGAATACTCAACTGTCGCACCAAGAAATTTCTGCAACAAATTCGAATTGTCCACCAACACAAAACTCAACGCCGCTTCAAGATTTCAATCTCTAGTGATTAACAAAGCTCTGATACCATGTAGAAATTTATTAATACTGATAGTATTACCGGATTCTCTTGATCTAAAAAATTAATCTTATGTTAAATACAAAATCCTTCCACTTAATTCTTTGCAATTTCCGCCAATTGCAAAACACATGAAGAAAATAAATCGCACATAAACACAGTTGTTTAACGGGAAAGCTTAAAGCTAAAAACCCCAACTATCATATATTATGTATATCAATGGATCATGTAATAATATCATACAAAGCTTAGTACATCAAGCTCTCAGTACAATCAACAATCATTACACACCGTCATGCAGAAATTTGCATATCTATGCACCAATTTCTTGCCTCTTGATTGCTTGCCTCCACTACACAATCCTTGCTGAAGAAGACCTCTGAATGAATTCGAATTGGCCTTGCCTTGACTGCACAATCCTCATTGGCATATCCAATGTGTGTCAGATGCATTTAATGCATCACTATAGTCACAACAGATAGTCCATCTCACCCTTTCACCTATCTCTCCACTGGAACTGATATGCAAGTAGTTAACTGCTGTATTTGTTCAGTTTCAAGTGAGTCTCTAGTTGTGAATTAATTAAATAATTAATTCACTAAACTCTCACTAGTGTATCTTCAGTTAGAACTAGATACAATTAGCACAACTGAGTTTAACTCACTTAACTGAGTTAAACTGAATAACAACTCCCATAACTACTCTTCCAACTCTGTCACAACTTTTCCACTTCAGTTCTAACTGAGTCCTCCATGCATGAGTCACCAACCACCCTAGGAATTGCGGAATTCCTTCAGCCCACTGATTTGCCAAATTTGTTCACTGAAATAAAGTGTTCCAAGAGAATAAGTTGATATTTATTTTCGGACTATTATTAAGGGCTAATAATAATCGACATGCATCTATTTTTAGATTAGAGATCTATAAATAAACTTCGCCCAATCTTCTAAAAATAAAATCTCATCTATTTTTCACATATGACCAAACATCTACAAATAGTATCCTGCAACTTATAAAATATCCTCACCATGTCTAAAAATAGACATACACCTGAAAATATCCTACGGGCCCCACTTAGTGAAGGTGCTTAATTTTCACTAAGCTCATCATCTTGTTGAATCTCAACAAATATTTCATATATAAAGGAAAATAAATCCATCTTAACTTTGGATGTTTTAGGCACCAAAGATTTGCACCTCCATATTTTTTTTATCCCTCTTTATATTTAATAAATCCAAAGTTAAAATGGATTTAAGCTCCTCGTTGGATGAATGAATGGTTGGAACAATGAGATGTTATCCCCTCCACTAGTTTCAAATCCCACTATCGACAAAATTCAAGGAGTAGGCCTGCTAAGTCATAAATTCCTATTATATATGAATTACGAGTTGCTGGTTATACTCTTGGTGTTATAGTGGTAGCCCATAGGTTTAAGAATTTTCTTTATTTAGGTTTTCCAAAATCATAGAGGATTAATATATTTGCTTCTATTTTTAAAATAAAAAAATAAAAATTAGCAATTTTTTTTTTTGTTGGAAAAATCATGGAAGATTAGTCTATTTTCTTCTATTTTTAAAATAAAAAATGGAAATGAACATTTTTTTTTGGGAAAAATTATGAAAGATTAATCCTTTTTTCTAAATTTAACTTCTAACATTTTCGATGCCTCCACTATGTTGTCCCACTTTTCAGGTACGGAGAGAAATTTTGAGGTCAAAATGGGTCTCAAAACAAGAATGTGAAACCAAAATCAACTTTATAAGAACCAATGGGATTCAAGATGATGATGTCAACCATGGGGGATGATTCACCATTTTTGTAGTAAAAAAATAAAAAGATTAAAATAAATAAATAAAAGACTATTTTTTCAACTCGTATCTTCAACTTATCTCTCAAAAATTTCACTCAAATTTCAAGCGGGATCACTTGTTGGATGCAAAATATAATTCCTCATCCAAGGAGTACCCACGTTGCATACTTTCGATGGGCCCTATTACACGAAAAATGAGAAATACATGAAAAAACATGATTGCAATCATATATTTTCTTGTATCTCCCATTTTTCATCTAGAAAGGTCCATGAAAAGTATGCAACATGTGTACTTCTTGGATGAGGAATTAAATTCCAATCCAATGAGTGCTTCCACTCGAAATTTGAGTAAAATTGTAGGGAGATAAGTTAAAAATACGAGTTGAAAAAGTAGTTTTTCTCTTTTCCCTCTAAAATTTGATGTTGTAATCTAATATTATTCTGTTATTTCCACTATTATTTTATAATATTCCTTAGAAGGCTGATTTTAGACCTCAAAATTTCTCTAATGTTAGCTTCTACCCTGCTCAATCAAATTTAATGAAAGTTATTTGATTTAAATTTTAAAATATAAATAAGGAAGTGGATACCTTTGAACTTAACTTACAAGTAATCCCACATGCATATAGAACAAAGGAACTCATCAAATGAAAAAGAAGGGTTTATGAGGGCATATTAAGAAACGTGTATCGAGGCATCATGCATAGTAACCAACTATAATTGTGTGATATATGTTTGATGCATATATCTAGTGTCTAACTATAATTATGTGATATATTTTTGATATTGCATTAATGTATGATATATTGTAAGTAAAAATGAGAAACAAATGTTTATTAAAAAAATAAAATATGAAAAAAATTTATAAATAAATATAAAATATAAAATATAATTATTGTAGGTGTTATATAGAAAATTATAATTATTAAGGATAAAATCTTCAATTTATTTAACTTTTTATTTCCCAACAAACAAACAAATAAATAAATAAATAAATAAATAAATAAATAAATAAATAAATATATATATATATATATATATATATATATAAGAATTTGAATACTCTAATGCTAAAATAATCACATTTTAAGAGCAATATAAGTTAGTATTCTTACAATATTTTCGATTACAACAATAGTTTTAGATTAAAAAATGTGCAAATATACAAATGATATATATATATATATATATATATATATATATATATATATATATATATATATATATATATATATATATCATTTGTATATTTGCACATTTTTTAATCTAAAACTATTGTTGTAATCGAAAATATTGTAAGAATACTAACTTATATTGCTCTTAAAATGTGATTATTTTAGCATTAGAGTATTCAAATTCTCATAAGCGGCAAGGAATCTTAATTATAATATAAAATAAATTCTTTATTTTGATTAACTTAAGTAGTGTTATATATACACAGGGGAGGCAATTTTTTTTATATACACGATGGAAAATATATAGTAGTTTTTTAGTACATAAATTGAAAGTCTCATATATCTCAAAAGACAACAATTGAATTAAGAACGAGGGAAAGTGCGTCTCCATATTTTAACTTTTTAAAGAAACTATAAAGAAAAATAAAAGGGAACAAATCCTAGTAAGAATGAGATAAACCAACGATTTTTTTATATTTGTTATGTATATTTGTTATATGGGAGATAGGTACACGGAGGAGTTACAAGATTTTCATTTTTTTTAAACTTTTCGAATGACATCGCCTTTCTCGAGGCCAAGTTTAAGCGGTCATAGGGGTCAATTAATGTACCGTTGAAACTAAGTATAACAAGATTCTCAAGAGTCGTAAATATAGGGGTCAATTAATGCACCGTTAAACTAGGTATAACAAGATTTTCAAGAGTTTTAAATTTGTAAAGTTAAGAGATAATTGGGAAGATAATGTGTAAGTTTATTTTTTTAAAATAAAAATAAAATATTTTTTAAATATAAAATAATGTTGGCTATAATAAAAAATAAAAAAATAATGTGTTTATATGACCTAAAGTATTTAGAAATTAAAAAAAAATACGAGTAAGATGTTTAAACCTTATACTTTTCGAAAATATTTTAACACATTTCATCAATCATCAATCTCATATATATATATATATATAGAAAAAATGTTAAAAGAAAATATTTTAATGTTGTATAGAATAAAATATCCAATGTGAATTATGAATAAAATATTTTAATATAAATGAATATTGATGTATAATTAAAAATATATTAGCAACAAAAAAAATAGTTGAATGTACGGTGATAAAATGGCTCAATACACATGTTATGTAATCTCTATAACATTTATAAATACAATTTAAACAATTAAAAAATACACATTGTTCTTTGTACTCTAAAATAAGTTTACACCTAAAGAAATAAATTTGATCCCTCTCAGATCATGTTAGCTTTGTGGTTAAGATGGATTCATGCCGGTGTTACAATAATAATGTAGTTGTACTAGCTATTTTTAGTAATCTAGATCCACTATTCTCGGATCTAGAAGTATCATGTATTCCTATATACGTAATGTATGTGAGATCAATAAAATGATAGCGTGTTTTTGTGCTGGAATTAGAGCTCGATCCACTATTCTTAGATCTAGAAGTATCATGTATTCCTATATAACTAATGTGTGTGAGATCAATAAAATGATAGTGTGTTTTTGTGTGTAATTACTCTTCTCCCTTCATATTTCTAACATGGATTTAGAGCCTGATCTGGTTTTATTCCCTTACGGGAAAGCCAGGAAGATGTGAAGGAGCCTTGAGTGTTATTGTTCTGTACATAGATAGATTAATATGATTTATACGGTTGTGTGAGAGGAAGATGTGAGAGAGCCTTAAGTGTTATTGTTCTGTATATAGATAAATTAATATGATTAATATGGTTGTGTGAGAGTTTATTTCTGATGTGAAATTTATTTCTCCTTCTTTAAATATGTGTGTGAGAATTTCGTTTTGTAGCAATGAATAACCAACATTCCTTTATCTACATGGGAGCCTTCACCTCTAAACTGAGCATGATAGCGTGTATTTCTGCAACTTCAAAAGAGGGTTGCCACATTGATATTATTGCCATGGAAGAAAATCGTGTTGGCAAAGATAAATTTTGGATGAATAGGTCCCATCTCCAAATAAGAGTCGTTGATGTTTAAAAAAAGGAAAAAAAGAGAATCGTGAATAAAACTTAAGGAGCCCCACATATTTGGGATAAATTCATGGAGGAGATTTCTTCTTTGTTGGCTTTTGCGAATCAATTTAAGGAGCATTTGATTGTCAAACTCCATTTCGGGGCGAGATTTGGTATGAAGTGACTTACATCGAAAGCCAAACTCGCATTATTTCCAAACTCATTACCGTTGTTTGAAGTAGCCAGGAATTGGCTGTTTATGGATGGATCCACGTTGTGCATGGAATTAAAGTTTCTCATCAGAATTTTGAATGAGGAGCCTGTTGATTCAAGAGTTTTTTTGTGATAAGATCTTACCAGATCATAACCTGAGTTATTCCCTCTGATCCATGGTAGTAAGAGAGCAGCGTCCAACTAGATTCCAAGTGTGTGGAGAATCGTGGTGATAAGATCATTGTTTCTTCGAGAGAGAGGATGTGAGCACTGTGGAAATCACTGTTGTGAGGGTGACTTTGTTGGCTCTCGAAGGATCAGATGTTCTCAAGAAATCACTGTATGTATCATTATATGAGTGGCCACAACAAATGAGATGAAGGCCATTACTTCTTTTCAAGTGAGCTACGTGAGATGTGACAAGAATTGAGAAACTGAGACGTAAACTGGAGCAGAGAATTCCTCATCTCAATATTATGAAATAGTTAAATAGATTACGTTGGAAACATCAGCAATAAATGACTGTAGTGTAACTGGACTAAACTGGAGTAACTAAAACTAAACTAAGATACTTGTACAGATGGTTTCGACACCTAGCAGGTGGTTGAGATTACATTCTTTAACACTCCCCTTTAATTTCAACCACATAAAAATTTAATTCAGATACCTACTGGTCTATGTCTCAGCGAGGTTTACAATTTAAAAGAAAATGACTTCAATTAGATTTGATTTTCTTCTTCTCTTTTTCTAGATTTTGTAGCCTCTAAATTGTTTCAGATTTTTCGCTTTGCTATATCCTTCAAACTTTAGTGTCTTGATTTGCTGGTGCAGGTCTTTTGCTGTTCCAGGCTGTCTAAGCATGTCCTGGACATCTTCAAGAAATGTGGGCTGCTGCCACATATTGTCTTCTGTAGTGTGCTTTTCATTATCAATCTGCTGCAACATAAGATTAGAATAATATCTTATCTCTTCATAACTCCAATTCATGAAAATTTCATTCACGTTTTCATCATGCATGTTGTCTTCGACATTCATATCTACAGATTCTGTGTAGACCTCAACTAGACATGGTGTTGCAAGCCATGTTTCAATAAACTTTAGCTCTTCTTCATAATCAATCTCTGTACCTGCACACTGAAAATCAATGTTATAATTAAAAATATTTTCAGAACGACATTGGTTCTGGTCTTTTTGCTCTGTAGTGAGAGCTTTCTTCTGTTGTTTTTCCTTTTCTACTTCTGTCTCTATCTCTGTGTCTGCATTCCCTTTGCAGACTTCTTTCTTTTCTTCTGTCTCTGCTTCTTTCTCTGTTTCTTCCTTCTGCTCTATTTCTGTCTTGGTCTCTGCGTTTATCTCTGTCTTTGTTTCTGTCTCTGTCTTTTCATCACTAACCTGTGCTGCTGCAAACAGGTTGTCTTCCACTAACTGCAGTGGGGTTATCTCACCAAATAGCATCATGTCAATATCTTGTTTTTGTTGCATCATCTGCAACCAGTCATCATTAGCCAAAAATTCTCTGTCAAAATCAACAATATTAGTCTCTGGATTTATCATATCATCAGCAAGCTTAGTTGCTGGAATCGCCATATCATCATCAGCAAGCTGTGTTGCTGGAATCAACGAACTTTCGTCAACAAGCTCTATTGTTGGAATCAAGAAATCTTCGTTAGCAATCTCTGTTGCTGGATTCTCTTCATCCACTTGTGGCCGTGCACAATGGGGTTCAAGAGCATCTTCATGCTGCTCCTCTGCTTCATCTGCACTTTCTTCGTAGACATCAACCTTCAACAAACTCTTCATTTCGCTGTAGATCTCCAGCTATAGATCCTCCTTCATCTTCATCTTCAAAGCTCCCCTTTGCTTCAATGCTCCCCCTTGTACCAAAACATCTCTCAAGGGTATCCCATGCCTCCTTGGCTATCTTGGCTTCTGAAATCAAGGGAAGTATACTTTCATCGATTGATTCTTTTATGCATCTTAATGCATAGGCATCTTTTTGCCTCTTGATTTCCAGATATAGAAAGATCTCGAACATAATCTGCTTTTGCTTTAGCCTCTTGGCTTTTCCCATGACTTCGTTGCTTGGCATCCACAAACATACGAGTCTACATGTGCATTAAATACCTTGTTTCTTCAAAAATTTTGCTGCTCTTTAATAAGTCTTATGCAACCTCTCTTCACCTTTTATTTTTAAAAAATTATCTTCCTCAAAAAATTTCCTTTTAAATATTCACTTTGAGAAGACTCAGTTTTTTTTTTAAAAGAAATCCTATAAAAAAAATTCTTCTCTCCTTTCACATGCCATAAAATCTCTTCACACAAGCTCTTTTTTAAAAAAAATTTATGGCAAAAAATCTCTTTTTTTAAAATTAAAAATCCTTTTTTTAAAATGGGCTCCTTCCCTTTTTAAAAACCTTAAAATAAAGATTTTAATATCCGAGCCTCTTTGTCCATAAAGCAACTTTTCAAATTTTGAAGTTTTGTTTTTGTTTTTGTTTTTTTTAAAACTTTATTAAAAAATTCTTCATATCAAAGGGCTTTCTTCCATTTATAAAATGCTTTCCAAAAAAAACTTTAAAAAACTTTTTGTTCACATGTAAGGGCTTTCTCCTTTTTAAAATCACGTTAATGAGCTTTTTCCTTTTTCGTTTTGGGCACGAAGCTCATTTTTTTTACTTTTGACTCTAATTTTTTTTTTCGTCCTTCTTTTAAAAATCTTTTCAATGGTTTAACGCAGCGGCATAAAAAAAATTACCTTAACGGAATTACTCCACCGTGTTTTCACGGATTTCCTTGCAGTTGATATTTTTGATCGTAGTTGATAGAATCTGGATCCACGCAGCAAACTAACTTTGGCCCTCCATTTACCGCGACAGTTTGAAACTGGTTTTTTTTTTTTTTTTTGCAGACTGACTGGCGCGGTCCCGAATCAAATAGCCGCGACCAAAAACAAAACGATGCAAGGAAAAAACCTAGTGCGAGTATGGCTTGTATTCTCGTGCCAATCCCTTGTTTCGGTGCGTTGGCGCGATTATTACTCTCACAGTCACGCCAACCAACTTCTCCTCTCTGCTGCTTCTTCTTGGCTTTGTTGCTGCTCTCCAGGGAGGCTTATGCAAGCTAGCTCCGATACCATGACAAGAATTGAGAAACTGAAACGTAAACTGGAGCAGAGAATTTCTCATCTCAATATTACGAAATAGTTAAATAGATTACATTGGAAACATCAGCAATAAATGACTGTAGTGTAACTGGACTAAACTGGAGTAACTAAAACTGAACTAAGACACTTGTATGGATGGTTTCGACACCTAGCAGGTGGTTGAGATTACATTCTTTAACACTCCCCTTTAATTTCAACCACATAAAAATTTAATTCAGATACCTGCTGGTCTATGTCTCAGCAAGGCTTACAATTTAAAAAAACTGACTTCAATTAGATTTGATTTTCTTCTTCTCTTTTTCCAGATTTTGTAGCCTCTAAATTGTTTCAGATTTTTCGCTTTGCTTTATCCTTCAAACTTCAGTGTCTTGATTTGTTGGTGCAGGTATTTTGCTGTTCCAGGTTGTCTAAGCATGTCCTGGACATCTTCAAGAAATGTGGGCTGCTGCCACATATTGTCTTCTGTAGTGCGATTTTCATTATCAATCTGCTGCAACATAAGATTAGAATAATATCTTATCTCTTCATAACTCCAATTCATGAAAATTTCATTCACGTTTTCATCATGCATGTTATCTTCATCATTCATATCTACAGCTTCTGTGTAGACCTCAACTAGACATGGTGTTGCAAGCCATGTTTCAATAAACTTTATCTCTTCTTCATAATCAATCTCTGTACCTGCACACTGAAAATCAATGTTAAAATTAAAAATATTTTCAGAATGACATTGGTTCTGGTATTTTTGCTCTGTAGTGAGAGCTTTCTTCTGTTGTTTTTCCTTTTCTACTTCTATCTCTATCTATGTGTCTGCATTCCCTTTGCAGACTTCTTTCTTTTCTTCTGTCTCTGCTTCTTTCTCTATTTCTTCCTTCTGCTCTATTTTTGTCTTGGTCTCTACCTTTATCTCTATCTTTGTTTCTGCCTCTGTCTTTTCATCACTAACCTGTGCTATTGCAAATAGGTTGTCTTCCACTAACTGCAGTGGGGTTATCTCACCAAATAGCATCATGTCAATATCTTGTTTTTGTTGCATCATCTGCAACCAGTAATCATTACCTAAAAATTCTCTGTCAAAATCAACAATATTAGTCTCTGGATTTACCATATCATCAACAAGCTCAGTTGCTGGAATCACCATATCATCATCAGCAAGCTGTGTTGCTGGAATCAACAAACCTTCGTCAGTAAGCTCTGTTGCTGGAATCACGAAATCTTTGTCAGCAATCTCTGTTGCTGGATTCTCTTCATCCACTTGTGGCCATGCACAGTGGGGTTCAAGAGCATATTCATGCTGCTTCTCTGCTTCATCTGAACTTTCTTCGTAGACATCATCCTTCAACAAACTCTTCATTTGTCTATAGATCTGCTACTACAAATCCTCCTTAATCTTCGTATTCAAAGCTCCCCCTTGTACCAAAACATCTCTCAAGCGTATCCCATGCCTCCTTGGCTATCTTGGCTTCTGAAATCAAGGGAAGTATACTTTCATCGACTGATTCTTTTATCATCTTAATGCATAGGCATATTTTTGCCTCTTGATTTCCAGGTCTAGAAAGATCTCGAACATAATCTGCTTTTTCTTTAGCCTCTTGGCTTTTCCCATGACTTTGTTGCTTGGCATCCACAAACATACGAGTGTACATGTGCATCAAATACCTTGTTTCTTCAAAAATTTTGCTGCTCTTCAATGAGTCTTATGCAACCTCGCTTCTCCTTTGATTTTTAAAAAATTATCTTCCTCAAAAAATTTCCTTTTAAATATTCACTTTGAGAAGACTCAGGTTTTTTTTTTTTTTAAATCATATAAAAAAAAATTCTTGTCTCCTTTCACATGCCATAAAATCTCTTCACACAAGCTCTTTTTAAAAAAAAATTTATGGCAAAAAATCCCTTTTTTTTAAAATTAAAAATCCCTTTTTTTAAATGGGCTCCTTCCCTTTTAAAAAACCTTAAAATAAAGATTTTAATATCCGAGCCTCTTTGTCCATAAAGAAACTTTTCAAATTTTGAAGTTTTGTTTTTTTTTTTTTATAAAAAACTTTAAAAAAATTCTTCATATCAAAGGGCTTTCTTCCATTTATAAAACGCTTTCCAAAAAAAAACTTTAAAAAACTTTTTGTTCACATGTAAGGACTTTCTCCTTTTTCGTTTTGGGCACGTAGCTCAAATTTTTTACTTTTGACTCCTTTAAATTTTTTTTTCGTCCTCCTTTTAAAAATATTTTCAATGGTTTAACACAGCGGCATAAAAAAATTACCTTAACGGAATTAATCCACCGTGTTTTCACGGATTTCCTTGCAGCTGATCTTTTTGATCATAGTTGATAGAATTTGGATCTGCGCAGAAAACTAACTTTGGCCCTGTGTTTGCCGCGACAGTTTGAAACTGGTTGTTTTTTTTTTTTTTTTTGCAGATTGACTAACGCGGTTCCGAATCAAACAACCATGAAAAAAAACAAAACGATGCAAGGCAAAAACCTGGTGCGAGTATGGCTTGTATTCTCCCGCCAATCCCTTGTTTCAGCGCGTTGGCGCGAGTATTACTCTCACAGTCGCGCCAACCAATTTCTCCTCTCTGCTGCTCCTTCTTGGCTCTGTTGCTGCTCTCCAGGGAGGCTTATGCAAGCTAGCTTCGATACCATGACAAGAATTGAGAAACTGAAACATAAATTGGCAGAGAATTTCTCATCTCAATATTACGAAATAGTTAAATAGATTACATTGGAAACATCAGCAATAAATGACTGTAGTGTAATTGGACTAAAATGGAGTAACTGAAACTGAACTAAGACACTTGCACGGATGGTTTCGACACCTAGCAGGTGGTTGAGATTACATTCTTTAACACTCCCCTTTAATTTCAACCACATAAAAATTTAATTCAGATACCTGCTGGTCTATGTCTCAGCGAGGCTTACAATAAAAAAAAAAAAACGACTTCAATTAGATTTGATATTCTTCTTCTCTTTTTCCGGATTCTATAGCCTCTAAATTGTTTCAGATTTTTCGCTTTGCTGTATCCTTCAAAATTCAGTGTCTTGATTTGCTGGTGCAGGTCTTTTGTTGTTCCAGGCTGTCTAAGCATGTCCTAGACATCTTCAATAAATGTGGGCTGCTGCCACATATTGTCTTCTGTAGTGCGCTTTTCATTATTAATCTGTTGCAACATAAGATTAAAATAATATCTTATCTCTTCATAACTCCAATTCATGAAAATTTCATTCACTTTTTCATCATGCATGTTGTCTTCAACATTCATATCTACAACTTCTGTGTAGAATTCAACTAGACATGGTGTTGCAAGCCATGTTTCAATAAACTTAACTCTTCTTCATAATCAATCTCTGTACCTGCACACTGAAAATAAATGTTATAATTAAAAAATATTTTCAGAACGACATTGGTTCTGGTCTTTTTGCTTTGCAGTGAGAGCTTTCTTCTATTGTTTTTCCTTTTATGCTTATCTCTATCTCTGTGTCTGCATGCCCTTTGCAGACTTCTTTCTTTTCTTCTGTCTATGCTTCTTTCTTTTTTTCTTCCTTCTGCTCTATTTCTGTCTTGGTCTCTGCCTTCATCTCTGTCTTTGTTTCTGTCTCTGTCTTTTCATCACTAACCTGTGCTGTTGCAAACAAGTTGTCTTCCACTAACTGCAGTGGGGTTATCTCACCAAATAACATCATGTCAATATCTTGTTTTTGTTGCATCATCTGCAACCAGTCATCATTAGCCAAAAATTCTCTGTCAAAATCAACAATATTAGTCTCTGGATTTACCATATCATCAGCAAGCTCAATTGCTGGAATCGCCATATCATCATCAGTAAGCTGTGTTGCTGGAATCAAAAAACCTTCGTCAGCAAGCTTTGTTGCTAGAATCAAGAAATCTTCGCCAGCAATCTCTGTTGCTGGATTCTCTTCATCCACTTGTGGCCGTGCACAGTGGGGTTCAAGAGCATCTTCATGCTGCTTCTCTGCTTCATCTGCACTTTCTTCGCAGACATCAACATTCAACAAACTCTTCATTTCGCTGTAGATCTGCTGCTACAGATCCTCCTTCATCTTCATCTTCAAAGCTCCCCCTTGTACCAAAACATCTCTCAAGGGTATCCCATGCCTCCTTGGCTGTCTTGTCTTCTGAAATCAAGGGAAGTATACTTTCATCGACTAATTCTTTTATGCATCTTAATGCATGGGCATCTTTTTGTCTCTTGATTTCCAGATCTAGAAAGATCTCGAACATAATCTGCTTTTGCTTTAGCCTCTTGGCTTTTCCCATGACTTCGTTGCTTGGCATCCACAAATATACGAGTCTACATGTGCATCAAATACCTTGTTTCTTCAAAAATTTTGCTGCTCTTCAATGAGTCTTATGCAACCTCGCTTCTCCTTTTATTTTTAAAAAATTATCTTCCTCAAAAAATTTCCTTTTAAATATTCACTTTGAGAAGACTCAGGTTTTTTTTTTTTTTTTTTTTTTTTTTTTTTTTTTTAAATCCTATAATTTTTTTTTTCTCTCCTTTCACATGCCATAAAATCTCTTCACACAAGCTCTTTTTAAAAAAAAAAATTATTGCAAAAAATCCCTTTTTTAAAAATTAAAAATCCATTTTTTTTTAAATGGGCTCCTTCCCTTTTTAAAAACCTTAAAATAAAGCTTTTAATATCCGAGCCTCTTTTTCCATAAATCAACTTTTCAAATTTTGAAGTTTTGTTTTGTTTTTTTTTTTTTTAAACTTAAAAAAAAATTCTTCATATCAAAGGGCTTTCTTCCATTTATAAAACGCTTTCCAAAAAAAATTTTAAAAATCTTTTTGTTCACATGTAAGAGCTTTCTCCTTTTTAAAATCACGTTAATGAGCTTTTTCCTTTTTCGTTTTGGGCACGTAGCTCAAATTTTTTACTTTTGACTCCTTTAATTTTTTTTTCATCCTCCTTTTAAAAATCTTTTCAATGGTTTAACGTAGCGGCATAAAAAAATTACCTTAATGGAATTACTCCACCATGTTTTCACGGATTTCCTTGCAGCTGATCTTTTTGATCGTAGTTGATAGAATTTGGATCCGCGCAGCAAACTAACTTTGGCCTTGCGTTTGCCGCGGCAGTTTGAAACTGGTTGTTGTTGTTGTTTTTTTTTTTTTTGCAAACTGACTGGCGCGGTCCCGAATCAAACAGCAATGACCAAAAACAAAACGATGCAAGGCAAAAACTTGGCGCAAGTATGGCTTGTATTCTCACGCCAATACCTTGTTTCGGCGCGTTGGCGCGAGTATTACTCTCACAGTCGCGCCAACCAAATTCTCCTCTCTGCTGCTCCTTCTTGGCTCTGTTGCTATTCTCTAGGGAGGCTTATGCAAGCTAGCTTTGATACCATGACAAGAATTGAGATACTGAAACGTAAACTGGAGCAGAGAATTTCTCATCTCAATATTACGAAATAGTTAAATAGATTACATTGGAAACATCAACAATAAATGACTGTAGTGTAACTGGACTAAACTGGAGTGATTGAAACTGAACTAAGACACTTGTACGGATGGTTTCGACACCTAGCAAGTGGTTGAGATTACATTCTTTAACAATCCCCTTTAATTTCAACCACATAAAAATTTAATTCAGATACCTGCTGGTCTATGTCTCAGCGAGGCTTACAATTTAAAAAAAATGACTTCAATTAGATTTAATTTTCTTCTTCTCTTTTTCCAGATTCTGTAGCCTCTAAATTGTTTCAGATTTTTCACTTTGCTGTATCCTTAAAAATTCAGTGTCTTGATTTGATGGTGCAGGTCTTTTGCTATTCCAGGCTGTCTAAGCATGTCCTGGACATCTTCAAGAAATGTGGGCTGCTGCCACATATTGTCTTCTGTAGTGCGCTTTACATTATCAATCTGCTGCAACATAATATTAGAATAATATCTTATCTCTTCATAACTCCAATTCATGAAAATTTCATTCACGTTTTCATCATGCATGTTGTCTTCAACATTCATATCTACAACTTATGTGTAGAATTCAACTAAACATGGTGTTGCAAGCCATGTTTCAATAAAATTTAGCTCTTCTTCATAATCAATCTCTGTACCTGCACACTGAAAATCAATGTTAAAATTAGAAATATTTTCAGAACGACATTGGTTTTGGTCTTTTTGCTCTGCAGTGAGAGATTTCTTCTGTTGTTTTTCCTTTTCTGCTTTTGTCTCTATCTCTGTGTCTGCATTCCCTTTGCAGAATTTTTTATTTTCTTCTGTCTCTGCTTCTTTCTCTGTTTCTTCCTTCTGCTCTATTTCTGTCTTGGTCTCTGCCTTTATCTCTGTCTTTGTTTCTGTCTCTGTCTTTTCATCACTAACCTGTGCTGCTGCAAACAAGTTGTCTTCCACTAAATACAGTGGGGTTATCTCACCAAATAGCATCATGTCAATATCTTGTTTTTGTTGCATCATCTGCAACCAGTCATCATTAGCCAAAATTCTCTGTCAAAATCAACAATATTAGTCTCTGGATTTACCATATCATCATCAATCTCAGTTGTTGGAATCGCCATATCATCATCATCAAGCTGTGTTGCTGGAATCAACAAACCTTCATCAGCAAGCTATGTTGTTGTAATCACGAAATCTTCGTCAGCAATCTCTGTTGCTGGATTCTCTTCATCCACTTGTGGCCGTGCATAGTGGGGTTCAAGAGCATCTTCATGCTGCTTCTCTGCTTCATCTGCACTTTCTTCGCAGACATAAGCCTTCAAAAAACTCTTCATTTCGCTGTAGATCTTCTGCTACAAATCCTCCTTCATCTTCATCTTCAAAGCTCCCCTTTGCTTCAATGCTCCCCCTTGTACCAAAACATCTCTCAAGGGTATCCCATGCCTCCTTGGCTGTCTTGGCTTCTAAAATCAAGGGAAGTATACTTTCATCGACTGATTATTTTATGCATCTTAATGGATAGGCATCTTTTTGCCTCTTGATTTCCAGATCTAGAAAGATCTCGAACATAATCTGCTTTTTCTTTAGCCTCTTGGCTTTTCCCATGACTTCGTTGCTTGGCATCCACAAACATACAAGTCTACATGTGCATCAAATACCTTGTTTCTTCAAAAATTTTGTTGCTCTTCAATGAGTCTTATGCAACCTCGCTTCCCCTTTTATTTTTAAAAAATTATCTTCCTCAAAAAATTTCCTTTTAAATATTCATTTTGAGAAGACTCAGGTTAAAAAAAAAAAACTGCTATAAAAAAAATTCTTCTCTCCTTTCACATGCCATAAAATCTCTTCACACAAGCTCTTTTTAAAAAAAATTTATGGCAAAAAATCCCTTTTTTAAAATGGGTTCCTTCCCTTTTTAAAAACCTTCAAATAAAGCTTTTAATATTCGAGCCTCTTTGTCCATAAAGCAGCTTTTCAAATTTTGAAGTTTTTTTTTTTTTTTTTTTTAAATTAAAAAAAAAATTCTTCATATCAAAGGTCTTTCTTCCATTTATAAAACGCTTTCCAAAAAAAATTTAAATTTTTTTTTTGTTCACATGTAATGGCTTTATCCTTTTTAAAATAATGTTAATGAGCTTTTTCCTTTTTCATTTTGGGCACGTAGCTCAAATTTTTTTACTTTTGACTCCTTTAAATTTTTTTTTCGTCCTCCTTTTAAAAATATTTTCAATGGTTTAACGCAGCGACATAAAAAAAAATTACCTTAACGGAATTACTCCACCATGTTTTCACGGATTTCCTTGCAGCTGATCTTTTTGATCGTACTTGATAGAATCTGGATCTGCGCAACAAACTAACTTTGGCCCTGCGTTTTCCGCGGTAGTTTGAAACTGGTTGTTGTTGTTTTTTTTTTTTTTGCAGACTCATTGGCGCTGTCCCGAATCAAACAACCGTGACCAAAAACAAAACGATGCAAGGCAAAAAACTGGCGTGAGTATGGCTTATATTCTCACGCCAATCCCTTGTTTCAGTGTCTTGGCGCGAGTATTACTCTCATAGTCGCACCAACCAACTTCTCCTCTCTGCTGCTCCTTCTTGGCTCTATTGCTGCTCTCTAGGGAGGCTTATGCAAGCTAGCTCCGATACCATGACAAGAATTGAGAAACTGAAACATAAACTGGAGCAGAGAATTGCTCATCTCAATATTACGAAATAGTTAAATAGATTACATTGGAAACATCAACAATAAATGACTGTAGTGTAACTGGACTAAACTGGAGTAACTGAAACTGAACTAAGACACTTGTATGGATGGTTTTGACACCTAGGAGGTGGTTGAGATTACATTCTTTAACAAGATGTCATTTACGACAGTATATTAATGTTGTTGTGTTTTGTATGATTTTTGACTCTAAGTACGAGGGTGAGTGCTTTACCTAGATGGCATGGAGAGACTGGTGGATCGAGTCGTTGGGCGTTGAAAGATGTGAAGAGATGTGTTGCAATCTGGTTCCATGCTTCAACAACATGAAGATTTGGATGATATTTTGAGATTAACTGCTCGTTTATGTCAAAATGTAAAAGAATTGGAGTCTCTATAAATGTGGAAATGGTCTTGTGATCACGATCAACTCCATCTTCTTACAGATTCTGCTTCTAATAACCTTTGAACGCGATCCTGTCAGATCGTATCAACACTGAGATAGACTAAATAGCATGTAATCCACGTACTTCTAAAACTTCCGATCATCTATTTAGGGATTGAAAATGATTGTTGCTTCAACTCTCAAATATTTAATGGTTGATATTAGGGTAAAATGGTCCTGATATTTTTTTGTTAAAAGGCAATGCACATCGATTGAATTGACTATATTTTTTTATAATGTTTGATTGCTTGAAATTTTTTTAGTATTTTAAACCTTATTTTAAGGTTATTTAATAAGTGGTTTGAGATATATTTTATTGGTGTGAGGAGTTTTAATTTATATGGAAAAAAGAGTAGTTGAGGGTATAAATTTTAATGGAGAAAGGGAGTTATGGGTAATAATCAAATGATGCAGAAACAAAAAGATCAAATCAAATATTTAATAAGGTCACCCATCTTGCTCTGGGAGCATTAGTCACATGTAGTTCTTAATAAGGTCAATCTGGTGTGACTTGTCGTGCTTCGGGAGTGATAATACAAGTTATTTTATGCAAGGTCAAGTTGTAGAATTTTCTGTTGAAGAGATTCTATACCCATAATGCTATCTAGATAATTGATGAAGGATGCAGAGGGCCATGGATTCATAGATGGCAACAGTTCCATAGGATGGTTCAATATCAAGACCGACCCGTTGCACTCCGGGAGGTTGAGAAGCGTCAATTTTCTAAAGTTCGTCAACAATAGTCTGAAGCAATTATGTATTAAATGGATCAAGTGGGAATCTCAAAAGTGTGGTGAATAAAAGAGAGGAAACCATGAGATTTTAGATTGGATATGAGTGCTAGTGATGACCATATCAGACAAATCTGATAGAGATTCATTCATTGTTGTAATACCTAATTTTTGGTTTTCTCATGTAAGCATTAAGGGTGTTGGAAGTAATGCTTCCATGTGATTTGTGTCATGTGTATTCCAAGTTGTCGCGAGTTGTAATTGTGTGAGTTCAAAGGTTAATACTTGTACTAGCTATTATAGTAATCTAGATCCACTATTCTCAGATCTAGAAGTACCATGTATTCCTATATATGTAATGTCTGTGAGATCAATAAAATAATAGTATTATTTGTGTTGTGTGAGCAATCTCTCTCACTCTCTTCAAGTTTATAACATAATGATGGTTGCACATAAATATGAATCACCGTTAACTAAAACTCTAACACTAAAAAACTTACAATTATTGTAATCTTCGATTTACAAGATTCAAGAGAATCAATATAATTTTGCAGCTTATAACAATAATATGATTTATCAATAGCCCTGTAATTTTCAAGGGTGGAGGAAACCCATGTGAAGGCTGATTTCAGTCCATTCTTGTGTCTGTGGTATGTAAGTTATAGTGGGTAGTTAAATGCCAAAAAGGTAAGTGATATCAATGTAAGTAATGCAACTTGGAAATAACAGTTACATGAGCAAATAGGTAGATTTGGTTTGTTGAGTGGTTGGGTTGTTGAGATATTTTCTCAACAACCAATTTCTTTAGTTTATAAATTGTCAAATATCATAAGCACCATATATACTTGATGTAATTGTGTGATTTTGGGTGTGATAGAAAAATAATTATGTGTGGGCATATCTTCAATTTATTTCTTGGTATCAAAGCTGATAGATCTATGTTTTCTCCTCATAGAAGAGCCTAGGAAAATGTGAAAGGAGGGAATTTTCTATGATTGCATGGGCCGACACAACAACATACTGCTTGTCAAAAATTTCATCTGTGCTGCAACCATGATTTGAAAGCGCTAGAGGTCCATAAGGGGGAATTGATGACTTGTGTTTTTACCATCTTGGCTCATGAAAACTATGTGATGTTGAGTGTTGCGTCTAAACCCAGGGTTGAGTAGCTGTCACACCAAACCAGTGTATGCTTCATTGCATGATCTTGAGTTGAACATTTGACTTTCTTGTGTGTTGATAGACCACAATTTTCACATACTCCACCTCTATAAATGAGAGATATTGCTTCAAAATGTTCACCATGAATTACGTGTTGAATGGACCACTGTCCAAAAAAACCACACATTGAGCATTTAGTATTTCCACTACAATTATATTAGGATTGTAGATAGTAAAGATGCGATGAGAAACAAAAACTGTGCAGTCGAATGAAAATCGGTCTAGAGCACCTTCAATGATCTTCGCTTCCACTACAAGGTCATCTAAATAGTTAGTTCAACCACTAGGGGTTAGGTATACAAGTTCCAAGTGTTGGGATGTGTGCTCAATAAGGTCAACGCTGACATTATCCAGCAAGTCAAGCATTCCCTTATGTGGAAATGAGTCAGTCTAAGGGAATCTATAGTATTTTTACTACTACATATTTGTGAGAAAGGCCACGTACGAGGTAAAAATTATAGGGTAGATGTTTATTTGGCCATGTACGATGTAAAAATTATAGGGTAGTTGTTTATTTTAGACATTGGAAAAAATAGTTCTTGAAAAATTTAATGGATCAACCTTTCATACTAGGAAGGTGAAGGTCCAAACACATATTATGCAAAGAAATTTGGTGAGCTTAGTAAAAGGAGAAGAACCAAAACCTTGTTGGGTGTGGAGCCTGATTATCTTATTTATTTTGTATCACAGCATTGGACCCCTATACCTTAATGGGGAAGCAATGCCGCCTATAATTGTACGCTTCCTGGGGGGTTCGGGGGGGGTTTGGGGTTAGCGCCCCCGAAGCTAAAAATAGATGAAAAATTGCCTTGTAAAAGTATAGTAATTTCTATTCAATCTGGGCTGTTCATTAGGAAAATGATATGATGATAAGAGTTATGTTTAGTTTATGGTTCTTTTCCCTAGAAGACAACCCCTCGCTTGTATGAGGGTATTATATTGTGGCTGTGTATTGTATGTGTATTCTCAGAGAGAGAAATAGATAGGGATACTGTGAGAGAGAAAAAATGATATTACAACGGATCTGCTGTAGGTTGTTTCACTTCATTTTGTTGGATAATAGAAAGGAAGGATTGGCTGTTCGGGGTGGACGTAGCCCAAACTGGGTGAACCACGTATATATGTGTCTCTATGGTTTTATGTATTTTGTGTGTTTATGTTTTCCACATATTTTATGTGTTGCATTGCTTTGTAATATATAAATTTGTATCAATTGGTATTAGAGTTGAAGGTCTATTTGGTTGATAAAATCGCAGGAAAGAAGGGTTCATGGTTCAAGTGGAAGAAATGGCGGAAGATGGTAAATTTAGGGTCGAGAAATTTAATGGCCAAAAATTCCCGCTATGGAAGATGCAGATGGAAGATTATCTGTATTAGAAAGATCTATACCTACCATTGAGCGGAAAAAAGAAGAAGCCGACAACTATGTCAGACGCAAAATGGGAGATTCTCGATAGAAAGGCACTCAGAATAGTATGGTTGTGCCTCGCGACCTCAGTAGCCTTCAATATTTCGAAGGAAACAACAACAAAGGGTTTGATTAAGGCATTGGCGAAACTATATGAAAAACCCTCGGCCTCAAACAAGGTATTTCTTATGAAATGTTTATTTAATATGAAGATGTCGAAAGGTGGATCTGTTATAGAACATTTAAATGATTTTAATACAATTACCAGTCAGTTAAGTTCTGTAGGGGTAAAATTTGATGATGAAGTTAGGGATCTTTTATTTCTATGCTCATTTCTAGAAAGTTGGAATGGTTTAGTTATGGCCATTAGTAACTCTGTCTCTGGATCTAGTACTTTAAAGTTTGATGATGTTTTCGGTGCTATCGTTAGCGAGGAAATGCGACAGATAAGCTCCGATAAGACATCGGGTAATGCTTTGAGTGCAAAGTCCCGGGGAAGAAAAATGGAAAGAGGAAAGAGCTTGGGATATCGCAGTAAATAAAGGAAAGGCAGATCCAAGTCCAGATCGGGGATAGTGTGCTAGAAATGCGGAAAGGAAGGACACCTGAAGAAAGAATGTAGATCTCGGAAGGGAAAAGAAGGAGACACACAACAAGAAAACAATCATTAAGAAAATGTGATAGGAGATGTGTTACAAGATGCTTTGATTCTTTCTTTCGAAAATGTTACTGATCCCTGGGTGGTAGATTAAGGGGCCTCATTCCATGCCACACCTGATAAGAAATATTTTCATGACTATGTTCAAGGAGATTTTGGACAAGTTCGTTTCGGTGATGATCAACCCTGTAAAATTTTTGGAATGGGTAAAGTTCTTGTAAAACAACAAAATGGAAACCAATGGCTATTAAAGGAGGTAAGGCATGTTCTAGATCTGAAGAAAAATCTGATTTCAATAGGGCAGTTAGGCGGTGAAGGTTGTGTGAAAACTTTCACAGATAAAACTTCGAAGGTCACCAAAGGAGCCCTGGTAATGGCAAAAGGTGAAAAGGTTGGTACATTGTATTTATGCAATGGTATTTATAACTCTGTTAATGCTTTAACTTCCGAAGGAGCATATGCAACATCATGGCATCATAGGCTCGGACACATGAGTGAGAAGGGGATGAAGATTCTTCACTCAAGAAATTTGTTGCTAGGTTTGAAGAATGTTGATTTGGATTTCTGTGAGAATTGTGTTTATGGAAAACAAAAGAGAGTCAGATTTCTCAGAGTTGGGAAAGAAAATAAGAGCGAAAAATTAGAGCTTGTGCATATAGATGTATGGGGACTTGCTCAAGTATCATCTCTCGGTGGCTCTCGTTATTATGTTACTTTTATTGATGACGCAACTAGAAAAACTTGGATTTATTGTATTCAGAATAAATCTGATGTATTTGATACTTTCAAGAAATGGAAAGCTTTGGTTGAGATTGAGACAAGAAATAAGTTGAAGTGTCTCAGATCAGACAATGGAGGTGAATATCGGAGCAAAGAGTTTGATAGGTACTGTTCAGAGCATGGAATTCAGAGAGAAAAGACAGTTCCAAGAACACCACAAGAAAATGGTGTGTCAGAAAGGATGAACAGAACAATCATGGAGCGTGCAAGGTGCATGAGATTTCATGTAGGATTGCATTTACAATTTTGGGCAGATGCTATAGATACAACTGTTTATCTAATAAACAGAGGGCCTTCAAGTTCCTTGGATGGTGGTATTCCAGAGGAAGCATGGACAGGTAAAAAGGTAAACTACTCCTTTTTAAAGCCTTTTGGATGTGAGGCATTTATTAATATTAATAAAGAAAATAGAACAAAGCTTGAGGCAAAATCAAAGAAATGTACCTTTATTGGATATGATGTTAATGATTTTGGTTATCGCTTATATGATTATGAAAATCACAAAATCATTAGGAGCAAAGATGTAATATTCAATGAAAAGGTCTTGTATAAGAATCAGTTGCAGGAAAAGAAACATGAAAAATAAAACAAAGAATACATAGTTCTTGATGAGATCATAGAAAAAGTAAAGGTGCCTGAAAATAATAATAATCAACAGCCACAAAAACAACAACAGGCACCTCAAACACCTGAAAGTGGTGTCAGAAGATCTACTAGGATAAGTAAACCCCCTGAATGATACTCTCATTCATTTTATTTTTTATTGCTAACTGATTCTCGTGAACCCAAATGTTATGAAGAAGCATTGCAAGTTGAAACCAGGAAGAAGTGGGAGCTAGCCATGGAAGAAGAGATGTAATCCTTAATACATAACCATAATTGGGACTTATTTAGGTTGCCTGCAGGTTAAAAAACATTGCAGAATAAATAGGTTTACAGGTTGAAGGAAGAATATGGAGGAAAACATAGGTACAGAGCTAGACTTGTGGTGAAGGGGTTTGCACACAAACAAGGTATTGATTTTGATGAAATACTTTCTCCTGTTGTTAAGATGACTTCAATCAGAACTATTTTAAGTCTTATAGCAGTACAAGATTTGCATCTTGAATAGTTAGATGTAAAGACATCATTTCTCCATGGAGATTTGGAGGAAGAGATATATATGAAGCAACCAGAAGGATATGAGGTCAAAGGGAAGGAAAAATTAGTGTGCAGGCTAAAGAAGAGCTTGTATGGCTTAAAACATGCTCCAAGGCAGTGGTATCTAAAATTTGACAAGTTTATGTTTGAACATGGTTATACCAGATGCCACTCTGATCATTGTGTTTATCTGAAAAAGAAAAATGATGGAAGTTATATTATATTGTTATTGTATGTAGATGACATGCTTGTTACAGGGTCTAACATGTAGGAAATAAATTTTCTCAAAAGAAAATTGGAAAATTCCTTTGCAATGAAGGATTTGGGAGCTGCAAAACAAATCCTTGGTATGAGAATAACTAGAGACAGGAAAAATCGCAAATTAACACCGTCTCAGAATGAGTACATACAAAAGGTGTTGAAAAGATTTAATATGCAGAATGAAAAACGAGTTAGTACACCTTTTGCTAGCCATTTCAAAATTATTAAGGAGATGTGCCCCAAGACCCAAGAAGAAATGGATTATATGTCTAAAGTTCCATATGCATCAACAGTTGGAAGCTTGAGGTATGCAATGGTCTACACAAGGCATGATATTGCACATGCAGTGGGAGTTGTAAGCAGGTACATGAACAATCCAGGAAAAGGATTGTTCATTGGATGGCAGTGAAATGGATTCTCAGATATTTGAGAGGTACCAAAAATCAAGCATTATGCTTTGGTGGTTCAAACATTTCTCTACAGGGATATGTTGATGCAGATATGACAGACGACATAGATAACAGGAGGAGCACTACATGATATGTATTTACTGTAGGTGGAACAGTTGTTAGTTGGGTTTCAAAAATCCAAAGTTTTGTACAGAGTATTGTTGGGTGTGGAGCCTAATTATCTTGTTTATTTTGTATCAAAGCATTGGACCATTATACCTTAATGGGGTAGCAACGTCACCCGTAATTGTACACTACCTGGTGGGTCCAGGGGGGGCAGCTACGAGTTTATGGAGCCCCCCCTGGTGGGGGGGTTTTGGGGGAAGTGCCCCCGAAACTAAAAACATATGTAAAATTGCATTGTAAAATTATAGTAATTTCTAGTCAATCTGGGCTGTTCATTAGGCGGATGATTTGACGATAGAAGTTATGTTTAGTTTAGGGTTTTTTTCCCTAGAAGGCAACCCCTCACTTGTATGAGGGTATTGTATTGCGGCTGTGTATTGTATGTGTATTCTCAGAGCAAGAAATAGATAGGTAGACTATGAGAGAGAACACAGGATATTACAGCGGATCTACTGTACGTTGTGTCACTTCATTTTGTTGGATAATATAAAGGAAGGACTAGCTGTTTTGGGTGGATGTAGCCCAAACTGGGTGAACCACGTATATCTGTGTCTCTCTGGTTTTATGTGTTTTGTGTGTTTGTGTTTTCCACATATTTTATGTGTTTCATTTCTCTATAATATATAATTTTCTAACACACCTCAATACCCTAAACTATTAACTGATTGGATGAAGAGGGAAGAGAGAGCTAAGTCCATTATAGGACTTTCTTTGTCAGATTCACAACTTCACCTTATGAACTTAGAAAAATATTCTGCACAAATATGGGAACTATTAAGTAATATATTTGGGGAAAAAGCTATGAATGCGAAATTCTCCTTGAAATTACAATTATTCAAATTTAAAATTCATGAAGAGGTATCATTGTCAACATACATAATGATCTAAAACCACTCATAAGGCAGTTAGAGGAAATTGGGGTGAAAATAGAAGAAGAAGATGCTAAGGGTACTTTGTTAAACAATTTATCTTCATGTTATGATACTGATATTTTCACCTTAAGTCAATTTTCTTCTCGATCACTAGATGAAATTATTGCAACACTCTTAAGAGAAGAAAAGAGAATGAAAATAGGTAATGCAGAGGACAACTCACATGTTAATATGACACTATTCTCTAAGGCAGAGTCAATAAAAACATGAACTCAATTGTATGCTTTTACTTTCAAAGGCATGGACACACAACATTCAATTGCAAAACTCATGCAAAAGAGATCTTAAATGAAAAAATAAGAGAATCAACAAACATGGCTACTTTTGAAGATTCACCATCTTGACCTTGAGGACTTCTCAGATTATGAAAACGATGATGAGAAAGAGACTCTCATACTTTTCTAAAACAACGATCAATCATTCATGTTTCAATTATTTGTATATTTTTTCTTTTTTAAAAGGTGCAAAACCAAGTAAAACCATAGAGATTTACCCCAGTTTATCATCGAGTTTCATAAATAGTATTTGCTACAATACCATGGGTTATCAATAAGAAATAACCAAAAAAATCCATAACTCATCACTTCATATGATACTTGTTTATATCACATTTTTTTTTCTTAAATTAATCAATTTAATTAAAATGGAAAAAATAGCATAACTACTTTGTAGATAAATTAACGAGTCAAAAAATTACCATCATTTGACACCTTTCTTTCTTTCCTTTTATCTATTTTTCATTTACCCATAACCATGTATTACCCTTTTAATTAGTGCTCACATGTGATATTTAGGCTCAAGATGTTTTTCAATACATTTCTTAGTATTTCATTTGATTTTTATTAACATTTGAAAGAATTAGTGTATTGTATATTTAATTTTGAAGCAAAAAATCGTGTGTCGATAAGTTGTTATTGGATTTTTCTTCATATGATATAACATCATGTTCACAGTAAATCAACTACTCCAACTACATGGTTCTCATACAACTGTTGCTAAATCAAACCTATAGCAGGAGGAGATTCACATATATTATTAACAAAGTGCTACAACAAGATGGACTACCAATTGTACAACAACTTGGGAAGACAATGAAATATAAAGGCATATTTCTAAGTGCTAAAGTGTGAATATTCACTTTTATAGTGTATTTTGAGCTCCCCCATATATGTATTATGGACCTAGGGAGTTTAATACCACTAATAATAATTTTTGAACATATTTTGAGCATGCTATTCTAGCCCACATGACTAAATTCGAATTTGACATGTAGACATCCCAAAATATGTGGGAAGTTGGCAAGAATCTTGGAACTATTCTAGTTGTTGTAGCTACTTAAGAATCTCTTATCCTTAAGTGGATCTATATTTAGATATTTGTTGTAACCATTTGAGGATATTCTCTAGTGGATTTAAATACAAAAACTTGTTGTAGGCACTTAAGAATCTTTTATCCTCAAGTGGATCTATATTTAGATATTTGTTGTAACCATTTGAAGATATTCCCTAGTGGATCTATATTTAAGAAGTTGTTTAACCACTCGAGAATATCTTATCCTCAAGTGGGTTATTAGTTTTAAGCAAGTTTGTGTATAAAAGAGAGTGACATTTCTATTTGAAAGGGAGGAATCTTAGGGCAATTGTCCAACTTATGATGGAATAGTATCAAGTTTATTTTCTTATATTTCCATTCTCTAGTTTAGATATAGAGTGCTTTAGTTTAGTATTATGTGATAGTTTGTTACTTTTTTCTTAGGAGAAATTAGCTCACTCCAAATGGATCAAGGTAGCATTTTATTCCACAACATATTTTCTTTTTATGTAATCTTACTTCTTGAATATTATTTCTTGTACTTGTATGTTATTCATGAAAATATTATCATAGAATAATTGCTTCTTTTGAAGACAAACTGATTAATAAGCTAAGCAAAGGACCGAGAGTACTATCCACTTCTCTTGGTGGAAAATTCCCTAACTCTCTCATAGCTTCTCACTTAGTGTTGTATCAAAAGCATCATAGTTTCCTGTTTTCCCAGAGTAAATTACTTTTGATTTCATGCAAGTGTGTTTTACTACTAGGATTTCCTTTTTGCAATATAGGTCATTTATGAAGTTGGTGAGGATCCTCTTTCTTGTGTATACTACAAAGAGTGCCTCACAAGCTTGGTGACCCTAGTTTACAAAATAAAGTGCACAATGTATCTCAAATTTCAATTGAAATAAAAGGTATATAAATACACCATCCTAACTATTAATCTTTGATTTGTGCATACTATTATGAATATTCTATGCAATCTAAATATCAACCATCCACCTAATAATTATTGATAATTAAATTAAAATTCAATAAATCCTATTTCTAAATAAACATGATTAAGTATATATTAAAATTAAATAATTAATTTCATATAAAAAATAGATATATCAAATCCAAAAATAAATTTTTATATTTTTTAAAATGTGGTATTAAATATTTTCATTTTAAATTTATTACAAATTTTCTATTAATTTTTATTTTTTAATGTGTTTATTAAAAATTTTATGTTAATTTTTATTTTCTAATGACTTTATAACTTACAAACTACTATATCGTGTGGAAAATCGTAACCAATTCCTTGTCTTTCCCTCCGAACAATATTAATCGTTCACCATACGTTAGCGATTCAATGAAGAGGGTCTTCATTTCACACCAATGAACATGAGACACATCGTCTTGTACGACACCCATCCGTGCCTGCTCTGATAGAAAAAAGAAAATTTGGTGGACTACTCTAAAACATGCGAAAATGCTCTCATAATACATGCAATGACTCGATAGATACCGTATTTCACGTAGCATGAAAAGTAGCTAAGAATACTTCCTTCCTCTCTGTTAAATTATATTATTGCTTGTTATATTTTTATTTGATTTTGTCCATGGAGTTTTGGATGGATGGTAATTGGGTGCGTTGTTAATGCACTCTTAGATGTTAAGTCATTGGTTCAATTCCCTGCTCTATTTAGATGTTATTCTTGGACATGTCGATGACTTATCCTAATAATTTTCGAACTTAAAAAAAAATAATATCATCATATTTAAATTTGAAGTCAAAATTTCTCATGCTTCGAATGGTTAGAGAATATTTGATGCATAGCTTCCAAAAATCTTAAAACCCTAAATATGGCCTATTCCAATAACTAACAATACATAAAGTTGCTGGAATGTTGAACAATGGGATTGGGTTGACGTCATTGATGATGGAACATATCATGTTTTCAGAGTCTTAGTTCGAGGTATCAACATCCACCTGCATGTGGAATGCCAAAGTTATCAAAAGAAGGTGCTCCACAAGAGAGGCCATGAACACTTTAGGTATACCATTTGAAACTATTATAATTATATATTTTTAAGATTAGAATATTTATGTTTCTATAAAAAAATATTGGCATATATCGATATGGTTTGTCACTTGGGAAACTAGATCAGTAGCATAGTCAAAAATTTAATGATTGTTCATGGTGTTCTTAACTTAAAAATACAATCCCGATAGAGTGCTACATAGAAAACCAAAGATGGCTTGGAAATTATAAAAATTATACTTAAAATTAAATTTTTGTTGCATTGCGGTGCCTTGTTGACTTTCACTCCGCAAGGATGTCCTTCGAGCTACGCGGCTATGACTCTTTATCAAGTATGATGTTGATGGATCCATGTTTATCAATGTTTTAGTTAAGAGTGTGTTCTTCTTGTTTATTTTGTCCACTTTTTCCAAGAGATATGCCAAGCATATGATGATTTTCTACTGAGTGTCAACCCTATCTATGAGGATTCTTCCCATTAGAATTTTTATGTGCCAATATAGATTAATAGTGTACATGTAGGAGGAGGAACTGGTTTTGGTAGAGTTCCCAATGTATGGAATCTAGTCTCTAGTGTCTATTTCTACTTGTGTGTCAAGAATTTACCTTCGATATTTCCTTACATGTTCTTCAAATTCATATATTGCTTTTGAATAGCTGCATGTATGATATCATTCTATGTTTCCATAGTTTCTCTTGTAGCTTATTGTGCATGAGTGCTAATAATGGAGGGATGAACGAAATCAGGAGGAGAGGATGGTCCAGAATGTTCCCACCTACATCTCTAAGATGGCCCAAACAATATATATATAGCCATGCAGTGGAGAGGGAAAAACAAAGGTTTGAAAAATGGGAAAGTGACTTGATATAATAGTTGAAAAAGGTGACATGGAAAAAGGAATGACATAAGGGGAGCCCAAAAGCACAAAATGGGGAGGGGAGAAGGATGAGGGAAATTGGAGGTGGGACAAATGAAAAGGGGGAATGAGAGCATAGGGGAGGGAGGGATGGCTAAAATGTCAACGAAAGGAATATAGGAGGAGGCAATAGAGGGAAAGGGAAAGGTGAGTGGTGAGAAGGACTAGGGGGGGGAACTAAAACATAAACAAAGCCCCTAGAAAAATTATGCTTAAAGAGGGGAGAGAAAAGCAAAAGCCTATAAAACCAAAGAAGAAAGGACAACCATTTAAAAGAGAATTCAAGATTGAAACATACTTCCAAAGGGGAAAGACCAAGAGACTAAACCTACAATTGTTGATTTCTTTTTGGGAGGTTGTCCAAGAAGGAAATGAGATATTGAAATAGTCTCTCCTGAGCTTCAGGATTAGTCCCCATAGCCTCAATTTTTCCATGGATTAGTTCTGTTGATTCAAGAGCTCCAATTTTGATTGCCCCCTTCCATGACTAGCGTATTATGAGCATGCAACGGAGATGTCTCCTTACCATTCAATATCCTTCTCACCCCATTTCTACAATATTTGTTTGTTATAGTCCCCAACGTTCCATAATGAGCAACCTCATTCCTTCATTATATGCAACACTGTGTGAGTGTACCTCCCCAAAAGTTTTCACAAACCAATTATATCACATTGCAAAATCCATGAACTTACAACATACTTGTCTCATCGCCCAATGGCTTGGTGTTGATGTAGACTGCTAGGTTGAAGACAACCTTCGTTTCCTCATGCTTTCATTTATTCTCAGCACAAGTCCAGGTTGGATGGCCCATCAACGCACTCAACATGGGGATTGAAACTTTTATATTGAATTTTGTTTTGACTTATTTATTTCTTGTTGTTTTGATAAATTTTTAACAATATTTAATAAAATTATAATTTTTACTAACATATTTATCAAGTTAAAAATATCTAAAATTAAATAAATGAAATAATTATTAATTGTTTTAATTATATTTCAAAATATTAAATATAAATAGTCTCTATCAAATAATTAAGAATATAAACAATAAAATTTGTTATAAAAAATTAATGCCTTTTAAAAAATAAGTAAATTTGTAAACACTTTTATATGTTCTAATAATAAAAATAAGAAGGTATCATATACCAATTTAATTCTAAACTATATCTCATACACCATTGTTATATCTAATTTTATCCAACACTAAAATTTAAATTACACTATTATTATTATTATTTTGTTAGCTATGTTCAATACAAACACAACTATGATAAAGACATTTGTGGGGGTAGGGGTGGGGGTGGGGTCATTATCTACCTCCAAAAGTGGGAATTGGAAATGGTTTTAACATTAGGGACATTTTTTCATGAAATGTGAACCACCCACAAACATGGATTTTTAGTGGTGGTTCCACCTGTCCCACAAAAGTAACCTTTTTGGGGCAGTTTGGAACCCTTGTTGAAAAGTGAATTTTGGGGGTAGTTTTTAAAATTTCCCCAAAGAGAATTGCCTCTAAATTTCAAGCCTTTAAGGGGTAGTTTTTTAAGGGATATGAACAACCCCCCACCCGCATGGGAAGTTTTGGGGAAATAGGAGCCCCACATTAGTCGCTTTTGGGGGCATTACGATCCCCACTTGTAGAAACTTATGATGAGGGTTTAAAATCCTCTTGTAGAAAATTTTTGGAGTGTTAGGAGACCCCATAAAAGAAACATATAAGGGGGTTTAGAATCTCCCTTGTACTAAATGTTTTGAGCATTAGGAGCCCCCTTCATACTATCTTTTTGGGGAATAAGAGTCCCCCTCATATAAACTTATGAGGAGACTTTATAAACCCCCCTCATAGAAACGTTTGGGGGAATTAGCATCCCCCCTCATATTATATTTTAGGGGAATTAGTATTCCCTTCATATAAATGTTTGGGGGCATTAGCACCCCCATCGTGGTATATTTCATGGGCAATAGGATCCCCCATTGTAGAAACTTATGAGGGAGCCTTAGAACCCCCTTTATAGTAGCTTTCAATGGAAGTTACAAACCCCACTTGACATACTTTGTCCTCAAACTAGTAATAATAAAACATTTTATAATTCAACTGGTGGTAAAAATCAACAAGATATTTTACTCTTCATTTAACACATGAAGGATTTCACTCATCAAGTTAACTAGCGATTCAATCCTTCAAGTGATCAAACAAATATTGTACATATCAAAAGGTTCCAAGTAATAATGACTAGAGGACGGTGCAACAAAAATGATGCAACACAAGTCTCAAGAGTGGAATTCATTTGGAAAAATAATATTTTCAAAAAAATTCACTTTAATCCTTTGTGAATGATCATGAGTTCGAGTAGTGAACCATAATTAAAAGTATGTGGAATTGTGTTATTTATTTTAAAATTTAATGGTTTGAACTAAATTTTATAATCAACATTGAAAGTTATCTCTACTATTTAAGCTTTGCCCTAGTCATAAATGCATTCCTTAAATATCTTATTTCATATGTGAATTTATTTAACTATTGAATTTTTCTCTTGATTAAGGACTATTGAATATATACAAATTCTATGGTAAATAATGGCCTCAATGTTTATAACTAGTAAAATGCATGTTTTTCCATTCTTAATTCAATTACAAAAATGGATAATAATGGTTGTCATACATATTCACTTTCATTGAAAATCAAGGTCATAATCATCTACACCAATGTAGGTAAAATTTTAATGTGATTCTCAATGATAGTTGCAATGAAATGTTGAAGTATTTTAAAGATGAGATCATCATACTCGAGATTTAGTATTACAATGCATAAGTAGACTCTGGAAAAAAATTCTAAATATATTACTCTCCTTCCAAACTAGGGATCGTTCAAGTGATATAACCTCTAAAATAATTTTACAATCAATTGAAATATTTTCTCTTTAAATTATTATCACATGATTCTTCAAACATTTTTATTATAGATATTTCACTAATGCAACTAATAAGTATGAGATTTACATCTTTCTCATGGATCCTTACAAAATTTGGGCGTATTAATGCACCCATTGATATATGCATTGCATCTAGTATTGGCTCAAAAAGTGATTGTTCCACTTCTTATTTGATTTAGGATTCAACAAAAAATATACAAAACTTTAGCTCCTCTTTAATTCAAGTTAGGAATTAATGAATATATAAATTATTATTGTGTAATTGGTATGAAAAAGGCTCAACCTATATCTATAATTATGGTGAATTTGGTATCCTATCAATTTATTCTCTACTTATGGTGGTCTCTCATGATTCATTACAAGTCTCCACTAACTCCATCACCCATTGGAAAAGCACTAGTCTTGGAAATCCACCATCCATTTATTTATAAAGTGTATCTTACATATTATTTTCTAAATAACCCCCTCATGTGTTGGAGGAGAGTCAATATAAGGTGATAGGAAGAGTTAATATGGTTATAGTGGATGACCTTCCCAAGTTCCTCTTATAAGCTTTTTGGCTTACTTCCAAACTATTTACACCATGTTTTAGGTACTTCATAAGAGTTGGGGTACGTAATGTATATTCAACCCTTGGATTGTACCATATGGATTAACGCATGGGAGATGGTCCATGATGTATTTTCCCAATAAAGATAGCTTTCTTAGTGTTTATTTACCTCGGTTAGGTGTTGGCTTGGTATTATTTCCTTATGTTGTGCAGCTCTCTTTAATGTAGCTCAAAAATGGCCTAGACAATTTTTTTTTTTGAATTCATCAACATTTGCTCGAAATATACCAACGTCTTTCTCTTCTCAAACTTATTTGGGTATTATCATTTCCTTGGCCAAGCACAAAGCAACAAATTTTCAACCAATTAGTTTATCCCTTCTTTTAAGTGTTGCTTTGAGAAGAAATGTAGACATTGATATAGACATTGAAAATGGACACAAATATAATAGAATTGGTGTACAAAAACTAGCAGGGTTCCCATAGACATCCAATCTATTGGACTTGGAGAAAATTTGAATGCAACTATGGAGAATAGAATAAAAAAAAAATACCATGTGAGCTGAGCTAAAATAATAATTTATTTTCATGAATTCAAAGCAATATCATATTAAGAATGTGAAAGTTGATGTAGGTCTAGTCACTAATTATTTGTTGGAGCATCAGGGTGTCAACAATTCATGGAGGATTATTCAGACAAATATTTCCATTGAAATTCAAATTAAATTTCCACTATAGTGGGATCATGTGCAACCAAAATAGGGGAGATTTATATGAAAATAAGGTAATAATAAAATGGCAAGAAATTTGTGTTGATGTGATGGACCCACCAATTTGATTTATGAGCACTTTTAAGTAGTTGAACCTCTCTGCTCATTTAAAGTTTAAAAAAGGGGGGGTTTGCAATTTTTCATTTTGTGAATTTTTTATTTTTTTTGATAACGTGGAAGGCATAGGTTATTGGCAGACCCTCTAGTGGTTTCTAATACCCCTAGGGACCCCCCTTTATTCTTCTTATGGTTTCTAAGATACCAAAATTACACTAACTAGTCCAATGATGGCACTCAATACACCTATTTGTCATTGTGTTCATACACCACCAAAATTTTGAACAACATAGGTCAATGCTAATGATAAGGATCTCTTGGTTCATGTTGTGGACTTTCTAGCCACTGTAACTAACTATGATAATGAGAAAGTTCCCAAATGTAAAAATTATGAGTGCACAACTCATGTAAAATACATTAGTATTTCCACTAAATGCATATTTCAACCTTCCAGAAAAGAAGTGAAGAAACCAAGCTGTACTGATAGCATTTTCATTGTGTATAGAAGCAAGATCAAGGGATATATTAAACCAAAAATCCACTATATTGTGTGTACGATAATAAAGAATCCATATATAGGTCTAAAGTACAATAGTAAAATCTCATGCTATGAATACAAAGGGTGTTATCAGTTGCACCCTTTCAAAGCCGAAGCAAACAAGATCGAAAGTAATATTTTAATGTTGCAACCAAAACTCAAAATATTCCTTAAGTAACATCCATTGAGGTCCCACAAAATCCACTTCCACATTCAAAAATCTCCACTACATTAGCTACTTTTTGTTTATAGTAATCACAATCCTCAATACAAGGCCCACCTACAAATCCACGAGGACTACCTTCCATGCTTAGAAGAGACACACGAGGATTTTCACCGAAAAATATTTCAATATTAAGGAAACACAATGAGGCAATCCACCTACACTATTGGTGGCATTTACAAGAGAAAAATAAGTAGGATCAAGTACTAAAATGAGGATAAAATCCATTTAATTGTGTGGGTGATCATAATGAATGTTTCTCTTTACTAGAGCACTAGCTACTTTGTCTAAAAAGTCCAAACCTACATTTCCTAGAGACATTATTGCCTAAGAATTAAAAAGTATGTGACTTTATAAGCATAATTAAACATAGGGTCTTTCTAAGGGAGTTGTATCAACACATTAACATTGAGCTATCCACTTCTTCCATGCAATGAGCTTAAAAAATTCACAAATAACTAATATTGATAGTGATAACTAAGTGAAAAAGGAAACAATTTTAGATGCATCATATGGTTCCAATACAACTCGCCTACTAAAACATCACATAGTTCACCAATTTAATGGAATTTTAGTTCATATTGGTTGTTTGTTTAATTTTGTGGTGGTGATGGTGGCTTCCATTGCACTAGGATGTATATGTTATATTTCTCAACACTCATACATTACGTACCAACCTAAATTGGAGGTTTAATTTTTCCTCCTAATTTAAGCAGACTTAACGCATACACATGGCCACTATAGAGAAAATTTATAATGAATACGAATAATTAATTTAACTAAAATAAACATCATTCCAATGGTGTAACATAACGAGAATACTAAGAGGAAAATATCACATTGACTAAAAATGGAGTAATGATTTGGTTGTTTTCTTCTAGTTTTTCGGGTTATTTACACACCGAATTCCTCCAACTCCTATGAGATAATTTACTTGAAATTGTAATCCAAAAAACTCAACCATACAATTTATACTACCCTATTTATCAAAATGAATGGCTCCTAAGCTAATTTCTATGTCTAATAAAACTAAGTTCTATTAAAGGCATTATTCTAAACCATTTTAATTGGTTAAATGATACTCATACAAGTAGGCCAAATAAAATACAAAGAAAATAGAAAAAATATTTTACATGAAAACTCAAAGTTGGTTGCTCACCATCTAATTAATAAACTAATTCTCCATCCCCTTTCAAAATAAAGCACAAAATATCTTTAAAGACAAGTACACAGAATTGGACAACACAACATATGTGCCTCTTTCAAAGCCCCATCTCTATGAAACTAAGGGGAAGTATAAGTCACATTCCATACCAAATGATATAAATTGTAGAAGAATTGACACTCATGAATCTAAATAATGGGAGTAGTGAATAAATTGCTTGGATAACATGTTGGTCATTCAATATCACATAGTCTATTATTCAAAGGGAATCATGTTTATAAATAATTATACACCAACAACCGAGGGATCATGCTGCTTGAACTGTATAATATTGACCTATAACGTGTTTTTTTATTCATTACAAATCAAAATCTAAAAGTTTTGTATTGAAAAACTGTGGAACAATGCAGATCAATGGAAGATATATGTATAGATTCATCACCCACTTTTAGTATAAAGGGTCATCTTCTTGTTGCATAGAGCTTCAAAAATTGCAGTATTTCTATATTAGTTGATACTATGGAAGTTGGTGCTAGTGATAAGATCCCATTCATAACCAAATTGATGATATTAGTAGGTGCAACATTGTGTTGGAACCATGGTTAAACAACAAACATATTATGAATCAAGTTGGGTCGCTCGATTAGAAATGATGATGATTAAGGCAGGTTGTGTATATAAAGTTTGAATTTTTTTCTACATATGTGATTTAGAACAGGAAGTTAGGGTATTTATCCACGAGACTGGCATGTATTTTCCTCAAAAGGAGAAAAGAGAAGCTCTTATGATAGACTGTAAATACTATGTGTTTTGTTTATTAAGTTCTAGTTCAAGGTTGTGGAACTAAGCTACATCATATTTGTTGGATCAATGCTTACACTCAACGATATATTTTTACCAAGTCATGTTTAAATCACTGATTAAGAATCATTTTCCATGGGAAAAAGAATCATGACGAGACGTGATCGAATATCGAAAGAGAAATTGTCACTATGTCTAAAGCTAATAGGATCGCTCTATGGAGCGCTGAGAACGTGGAATTCATCTCTGACTGATACCATTGAGTAATGGTTTTTGGGAACACATATTCATGTGAAATTTAATGCAGCTATGAGAAGTGAAAACATGTTTAATTTGGAAGGGAAATCATTTAGGAGGGAATGTTGTATTGGCAAGGAGAAGTGTGAGTACTTTCCAGAGCATTGCTGCACTTCTATGATATTATCTAGTTCATTGGAATAAGAGGAACGTACCCAAAATGGTGGAGGTCCATCCAATATTGAATGAGTAGAGGAAAAATATTTGTATTTGGGAACAAGGAATTAGTGAATTTAAAGTTAGGTTACATATCCATACTATTTGGAATAAGGTCATTTGTGTATGCCAAACAAACCCCTGAAGAAACATGTGTTGAAGGTAAGAAGGTTTGATGTGTCGTTTATTTAGAACTAGAGTAGTATGACAAGGTCTTCTTGGTGAGGTTGCCTCTTAATGAGACCTAATGAGTGGTATTATGCAATTGGAGATAATATAGAAATTAGGTTTGAATATTTGAGGTTGGAACTCCCCGCAATAAGGGTGAAAGTGTGGTTTAAGGTAAGAGGGGGATAGTTGGTAGCATTGATAGCCTATCGATGATTTAGCCAACATCACATCTATAACTTCCAAATGTCCTCCTTGTGGGAGCTCATGGTCCCATATCGTTTGGGATTATCAACTATGAAGTCAACACATACTAAATAAAATATATTGCAAATGTACACTACTGCAATATTACTATAAAAGTATTAAATTTACCTGTAATTTTTAGAGTTGGTACAAGAGAATTGAAAATTGAAAATCACCTTAACCATGTTGGTGCTCAAAATTTCCTTCAACTTTGACCTTACAATTACCTACAATAAAACATTAGAGAAATTTTAAAGTCTAAAATGGGCCTTCTAAGGAATACAATAAAAATAAAGTGGAAATAATAAAATAAGGTTAGATTACATAATCAAATTTTAGAGGAAAAAAAAGAAAACACTATTTTTTCAACTTATCTTTGTACGATTTTACTCAAATTTTGAGTGGGAGAACTTGTTGTATGCATAATTTAATTCCTCATCCAAGGAGTACCCATGTTGCATACCTTCGATGGACCATGCTACACAAAAAATGAGAAATACATAGAAAAAAGTGATTGCAATCACATTTTTCATGTATTTATTAATTTTAGTGTTGCAAGGACCATCAAAGGTATTCAACATGGGTACTATTTGTATGAGGAATTTAATTTCACATATAATTAATGTTTCCATTCAAAATTTGAGTAAAAACAAAGGGAGATAAGTTGAAAATACGAGTTAAAAAATAGTTTTTTTTTTTTTTTAAATCTTTTTACTTTTTACTCCAAAAATGGTGAATCATCCTCCATGCTTGACATCATCATATTGCATCCTTTTGGTTCTTACAAAGTTGATTTTAGTTTTACATTTTTGTTTTGAGACCCATTTTTTACCTCCAAATTTCTCTAATGTCAATTTCCTATTACAAAGAAACACAAAAAATTGTGGAGAAAATTTAATTTGAAAAGTAGGGAAGCCTTGTATGGTAATTACCGATTGAAAATAATGATTTGGACTTAGATTCAACCATGAATGGAAACACAATTAATTCATATGGATTTGAATACGAGCTCTGATCAGTGTCTTTTCTTAGCCCACGAAGGATATATATTTCTCTTCAATTGGAGCCCTTTTTTCAAATTTGTTTATTTAATCTTGGTGAATCACGATTTAATTATGTTGGTGGATTAATAATTTTTCACTGTACAATTCTACTATTTGTAAATAGGGAAATTATCTCATTTAATTTCAATTTAATTTAATTTCTTATTGGTTTGATAATAATTAGTTTAAATTTACTTTTAAATATCAAATATGTAGAAAATAATTTGTTTATATTTATTTATAAATATTAAATGTTCCTGTGGTTTTTATAATTTTCTAATAATTAATTTAATTTAATTTAAATGCAAGGTAGAGTGGAAAATTTTGGGTGGAAATGGTCAAAATTTCACCAAGTGGTTAATTTTCTCTGTTTTTTCATAAAAAATTACCAAGAAAGTGTAAATAATTAGTGCATAATTTTTCCTAAAATAATTTTGTCAATTTATTTTTCTAAAGATTTATTTGAATTAATTTTTATTGAGTATTTTTACTTTCAAACTTACTACACATAATCAATGATTATATTCACACACACACACACACACACACACACACACACACACACACAAACTCACACACACACTCACACACACACACATGCGTGTGCGTTGAAAATAGTCCCTCTTGCTCTCCGACAAGCGACATTTTCTAATAATAATTGGAGGTGAAAATTCCATGATTTATGAGATTGAGAGCAGGATATTTGCATTGTATTTTTCTATTTGGAAATCTACTTTCATAGTTGAAGAAGTTTGAATCTTGGTTTTCCAATTTTGGCCCTAGGTAGGAAAGGAAACATAGAAGGAGGTGAACCCATTGGAATATTTCAAAAAAGGAAGGCCAGATAAGGCCTTATATAAATATATAAACACAAGGACCTCCCTCATCAAAATAACTAGACATGTAATGCAATAATGTAGACAGTGACCCATCCGACCCATCCACATGTTGATAAATACAATAGAACATCCCTTGAATCTCATAATAAATGGGGTATCTACAAATGAGGTGATACTCTAAATCTATCTCACGTATATGGAAAATATAGAAGATGTTATTGAGAATAGGAAGATCATGATGATTAGATTCAACTCGACACCAATGTAAACCCACTTTCAACCCACCAGGGGGGATCTAAAGGGAAAAATCCAATGCTATTATGCATATGTTAGTTAAACAAAAGCTCCCCTCTCATTTGGACAAAGTGTTTCTTGTAAAAATACATCTTAGCGTTGAGGCCATGGAATGATGAAGTCCAAGTATAATAACTATACTATCTATAAATTTCATCTCTAACAACCTAACACAAACAAACAATGATGTCATTTACATTGGAGTTGTATATCACTTGAATTGAAATACAACTCTAATCGCTCCCCCATAAAAATGTGACATGATCCCTTATGATGATGCATCAACCTTATTAGAGAAAAAACTAACTATGTAAAATTAATTTAAATAT
Source organism: Pinus albicaulis (assembly GCA_034641835.2). Taxonomy (NCBI): domain Eukaryota; kingdom Viridiplantae; phylum Streptophyta; class Pinopsida; order Pinales; family Pinaceae; genus Pinus; species Pinus albicaulis. The sequence continues at coordinate 969,412,911 of CM076582.1, read as the reverse complement.
AATGTAACTTTAATAGTTCCCCACATCCACCCCTTGGCTCACAACTCATGGATAATGTGAGGCTATTTCAATGACATACGCCAATCATAAAATTTTGTTTTCTCTTATCTATAATATTCTACATTAACACAACTGAGTTATTTTTAGCCAACAAAATATTTGTAGTGTTTTCTTCTTATGTGTTAGGGCTATAGAGGCATTGTATTTATGATTGATATGTTCATTTCCAACTCCTTATGTGGGAGAGAACTACAAGCGCCATCTCAAAATGAAATGTATATATTATGAGCAATTCAGGTCGAGGGTTGGCATTACCCACAAACACCTACCCTTAGGACCAATACCTAGTTATCTAAAAATAAAAGGGTGCCAATATACTTAGTTAGAGGTGAAGGATTATCCTAGGAGGTCAATGCGTTGGTTTGAGGTTTTGCTTTTGGCCTTGAATGCTTAGTGGATTTATGGGTTAATGGACAAGGGCTTGTAGTTTAGTGGATTTAGAGGTTAAGGGATTAAGAGTTAGGGAATTTAGGTGTTATAGGTGAAGGGGTTAGGGGTTATGGTTTTTGGGGGTTATGGGTTAATGGTCATGGGTTAAGAAGATAAGGGATTAGGGATTATGAGATTTATGGATTCTAGGTTAGGGGTAAGTGCCTTAAGGTTTAATGGCTCAAGGGGTTAATGGGTTATGATTTATTAGTGTAGGGGTCATAGAATTATGGCGTGGGGGCTAAAGGTATGGGAAAACTAGTGGTTATATGTTAAGGGATTATGGGTTTTGATAATGGGAATCCTAATCCCATTATCATCACTATTAGGGGTACCCTTATTAATTTCTCTTGCTGCCTTCCATCTAGCCCCCCTAGACCGTATGAAATGATGTCCTAACCCCACTTCTCATTCTCTAATGCTAGGATTATAGATATTAGTAAACAATGCTTATACCTATAGATTCTACCAATCCATTCTAGCCTTGTGTCATTTTCCCCTAATCAATACACCACAAGTTACCCCTCCCACCATTTTTTTCATACCATTCCACCTCTCCTAATGTTATTAGCCCCCAAATTTGGTCCCAATGACCCTACAAATACACCCTTGGGCCCATTTGGCTAAGGGATTAAATGAATTAATTATTATGATTTGCGATAAAGGATCCACTAATCCTCTTATCGCAACTACTATGCATTCCCATATTCATTGAAATTGCATGATACATAAGAGAAATTGAGAGAAAAGACAAGGAACTTGGAAAATTGAAAAAAATGTTGAAAAAACAATGGAATGGAAAACTACTATGGAGACAGGGAAATAAGATGGTGAAGTTTATCAAAAAAAGACCAAAAATGTAAGAATTACATGTGTATACTATTTAATTTTTGATATATGTTTGACCTATAATTGAAAATAAGGTTGAGTTTGACCTATGTTTTCCTCTCTTGATGTATATTCTAGCCCTACACATGTTAAGAGTATTTGTGTAGTTTTGTTTATAAGAAATCCCTTCCTGTAGAATAGGGTGGAATTCTCAACATATAAAAAGGGGGAAATAATTAAAATATTACCTTGGTCAACTTCGTATTGAAGGCATAGAAAATGGAGTCAAAAGGGGGTGAACCTAGATATGGATATCTTGAAGATTGCATCAATCATGTAGTTGAGGATTGATTGAGTTAACTTCAAATAGAATTGGAGTCACCAATTTGTTGTCAAGGTAAATCTTCTCTGTGGACAGAGACGATCCCTCTAGCCCTAGAGTGGGTCTAGCAACAAACAAGACAAACAACCATCTACTTTCCTAGATTATACTCAATCATAAATAGACGATAAGAGTACCCACCTTAAACTTGTGCTGATTACTTGTTCCTTTGAAGTGCATCCACTTCTCTTTCATTCTAGATCACGTTCCTTTCTCCTTTTTACAATCAATACCTATGGCAAGAGACAAAAAATAATACGGAACGAGATAGAACAAATAATTCTTATATCGAATGAAATCTATCTAATATACCAAGGAATATTAGAATTTTCATAATAAAAAGAAAATATGGAAAGTAAAAACTAGTTGTATTCTATTAATGAGAATAAAGGGGAGTTTCAACCTTTGCCTTGATGTTGGAGCTCTCCTTTGACGGGTTTGAATCCAAGAGCGTATCCAAAACATTCTTTTCCAATCTTAACTCAGGGAGGCTAAGGACCTCAACTCTCTCCTTCTATAGCTAAAACAATTTTCATATTCTTTCTTCTTCTCCTCTAGTTGAGGCATGTGGAAAGGGATAATTTTATAGCCATGGTAGGAGGGGAAATGGATCCTTATAAGATGGAAGGGGGTCTTATCTCCTTGAGTGGTTCCTATTTTGTATGAACAAGAAACCCAAAGGAGAAATCTCGACCATATCATGTTCAAGAAACATCCAGAACTCAGCTCTCGAAGCTCCTAGGCCATGAAGCTTCATTTCCATTTTTGCAGTACTTACATAAGTGGATCAGTGTGAGTATGGGGCTCATACCAGCATAAATCAATGCAAGTCACATGTTAATGTTTTTCGATAAGCGTTGGTGAAACACTTGGCGATTGCGCCAGTCCCAAAAAGCAAAGTTTTAGGGAGATTCTCTAGAAATGAGTCAAAGGGGAATTTACCTTAAACCTTTGTGGGATACAAGGGAATGTGTTACATGATGGAAAAAGTACACATGGACCACTGTATGAGTTCTCCAAGGTTTAGGAACAAGGAGTAAAGGGACAATGAAAAAATGTTGTGTAACACCTAGATATGGATAGCTTGAAGATTGCATCAATCATGTAGTTGAGGATTGCTTGCATTAGTTTCAAATAGAATTGGAGTAGATTAATGGAAATTGAAGGTTGATTCAACATGTTGTGGATAGAACCTTTGAGAAAAATTGTAGATTTGTATTGGACTACTACTCATACATTTGGTAAGAGTAGGTTCTAGTATTAAAGGATGATGACAACTAATGGGACAAACTTATATCATATTCTTTCTTTTGACTGGACATGAATTACATTTGGGTCATGCATGGATATGAACCTTACTTGATTCCTATGATCTTAGATGCATTTTTGGAATTGATAATACCATATGTCTGCCCTTTTAAAGAAACTATGTAGAGGATATTTAGGAGAAACACAACTATCCATAAAATGTAGATCAAATTTGGGGACCTTATGGCTCTTTTCCATGCACCCTGATAGTCCCTGGAAGTTGTATTTGGAGGGGTTGGTAGAAAAAAACCTAATATGACCAAGAGTATTAGTGTTGGAGCACCTATGGTTTGGGAGAAAGACTCAGGGGTTCTTGCAGTTAAGGGATTTAGGGTTTAGGAGTCAGGGGTTAAGGCCAAAGGGTAAAGGGTTAGGGATTATGGGGTTGAGGTCTACGGGGTTCAAGTGTTATTGTTTAATGGATGAGTGTTTAAGGCTTAAGGGGTTAAGGGGTTACCATTAAGGGCTTATGGATTAAGGGATTTAGGGGCTAAATACTTAAGGGTTATGGGATCTAGGTGTCAGCAAGTTAAGCGGTTAGGGGATTTGGGTTAAGTATTTTAGGAGTTAAGGGTTAAGGGTTAAGGGTCATGGATTAAGAGGAGAAAGGGTTAGGGCTTAATGGGTCAAGAGGTTTTAGGTTAGGGGTTATGGGTTAAGAGTTTAATGGCTAAGGGTTGAAGGGATCAAGGGGTTAATGGGTTATGGATTATGAGTGTAGGATTTAAGGTATTATGGCTTGGGGATTAAGGGGATAATTAATTTAGTGTTTATGGGTTAGGAATTATGGGTTTTGATAATGGACCCCCTAATCCCCTTATCACAACTATTGGTAGTTCCCTTATCAATTATTCTTGTTTCCTTCTATTTAAGCCTCCTAGCCCCTATGCCATTAGGTCCAAATACCCATTCTCATTCTCTAATTATAGGATTTAGATGTCAGTAAACCATGCTTGGACCTCCCACTCCTACCCATCATTGCTACCTGTATGTCACTTTTCCCTGTCCAATACACCAAATGATCCCCCTTTGCCAAAAGTATGGAGAATTGAACATTTGGAGGCAGTTATTTAACAAATACCTATAAAATTTTAATTATCATGACCTTTGAGTGGCAAGGGTTGTTCATAACTGCCTCGAAAAGTTACATTGTCATGCATTTAAGGGGGTTGTCAAAATAACCCCTTTAAAAGTCACAAGAATTAAAATTTTGGAGGTGGTTTTGGAAAATCCCCTCTCCCCCTGACCGAAAATTCATGAGAATTGAAATTTTAGAGGTTCTTGTTAAATTCCACCCATAAATGTTTAATTCTCATGATGTTTGAAGTATTGCGGGGGGGGGGGGGGGGGGGGGTTTAAAAAACCACCTAGAAAAGCTAAATTTTGATAAATTTTAGGGGGGTTTTAAAAAAAATTCCATGAAAATTATATTTAAGGGAAGTCATTTAAAACCGCCCCAAAAGTCATGAAAAAACACTTTTAAAGGTGGTTGTTAGAAACCCCACACCCCCACTGAAAATTAAATTTTGATGAATTTTGCAGGGAGTGCTAAAAAATCTGCCATGAAAAATATATTTAGTAGCATCCATTTAAACCTCCCTGTCCCCGCCCTCCCCCCCCTAAAGTAAAAAAAAAATTACAAGGAAACAATTTTAGAGGTGGTTGTTAGAAAACACCTCCCAAAAGTTCTATTTTCATGATTTTTTTTGTGAGTGTGTGGGGGGGGGGGGGGGGGGGTTCAAAACCGCTCATAAATCCCTAATTTTTTTTTTAGAGACATTTTTGGGAAGACCTCTGCAATCCTAAACCACCCCTAAAGGTTTATTTGAAGTAGTGATAACATAACACAAAGTGTAACAAAGTGAATTGTTGACTTATTACCAAATTAGATTCAGTAGTTTTTTAGATTCCTATTAGAAAAATTAATGGAGAAATAAAAGTTAATATACTTTATTAAAGTGTCACTATGATTGTTGTCTTAATTAAGTTTCCAAATCCTATTTTTTAGGAGTGTTTCAAACTGCCGAACCATATTGTTCTTGGATAAATTTAAGAGGATGTTGAATTGATGAAGGTGAGAGTGTGGGATACCTCCTAGTATGAGCAACATCTCACTCGTGAGCTACACCTCACTATTTCCATTTCCCTTTTTTTTTTTTTGTGATGGTACCTGAGTGTCAGATGAAAAAACATGAAATTTATGTGGTATAGCTACACGACATGAAGCACATTAAGTTTATGTGGTGTCCATGTACCATTTCATTTTTAGTTGAAGGTCGTTGAGTACTAGTGCACTGAGCGATATTGTGTATTTGGACACTGTATTCATGACACGACCTAATATTGATGATAATTTTAAAATGAATGATGCATGTTTTTATTATGGAATGTTTGGAAACTATTCTAGATATTATTTGAAAAATATGTGTCATGATTTGTAACATAGAAACATAATGCATACGGGTAATTTTATGATAAAAGAGAAACAATGAATGATTAATTAAAAAATATTATATTATTAATTTAAGATGCTTCCTTGTCAAGTAAAACAAATGACTCGAATGCATGGGTTGTTGTTTCTTGTGCATTCATTCATATGCCTTGTAATAAGGACCATTTAAAAAAATATCATGAAACAAATAATGGTGCTAAAATATACCTTGGGGTTAATTTCTCACATCAAATTAAGGGATATGGTGATGTATCTATGACATTAAAAAATGGTTATGTTAAACAAATTCAAAATTTAATGCATTTTTCCAGTGTAAAGAAGAACTTAATCTTAGTCTCCACCATAAAAAACAACATTGAAGGTAGAATTTGCAAGTCACATTGTGCGGTGAAAGATATACATGATAATTACAAGATTATTGTAACAAGAGTCATAATTTAAGGATTATACAATTTTGATGTGATGAGCAGGAGTCATCAATAATTTGCATATACAACCATACAAGTAGAAGTTTTATGACACCAGAGGTATGCTCATCTTAATTATTATGTTTTTTTACAACCTCAAAAACAAGGAATGGTGGAGGGACTTCCACTGCTTAAAAATGAACATATTGCATGTGAAGTGCATGCACTAATAAATTTGCATAGGAAATAATTCTCTTCTCATATAGATAAAAGAAAAAGAGAGATTCTTGAAATTGTGCATACATATGCATGTGATATTATGCAGAGAAGTTCACTCAGTGGAGCATATTTTTTCCTAATATTCATTGATGATAACAAAAAATATACATGGGTTTACTTTATGAAAAATAAAAGTGATGTATTTTAGTAGTTTAAAGAATTTTAAAATATCATTGAAAATAAAATAGGAAAATACATCAATATCCTTCGATTAGATGAAGGGGGGAATACTCATCAAGTGAATTTATCAATTATTGCAAAGCAAATGGAATTGTGAAAAAATATATGGTGCTACATACTCCACAACATAATGGAGTATCTGAGAGAAAGATAAAAACTTTAGTGGAATTTTAACATAGTATGATAAAAAGTAAAAAGATCACTAATGGGTTTTAGGTTGAAGTTATTAGTACTACTAGTTATTTGAACAAGATAAGTCAAATTAAATATTTAGACCATAAAAGTAATTTTTAAGCTCTTTATGTTTATAAACAAACAATAACTCATTTGATAATATTTTGAAGAAATTCGTTTTTCCTTGTTCCCAAAGAAGAGATGAGAAATATTGATGCAAAAGAGATCAAATGCATTTTTATTAGTTAGTGTTTTGATCACAAAGAACATAATATGCTTGATCCCAACACACATAAAGTTTTTGTGAGTAGAGATGTGTTATTTCACGAGCTTGTAAATGAAGGCCATAAGGTTGTTAGCTATGATGCATGACATATTCATTACGATTATGATGATAATGTAAACAAAGTAGTAGATGATAAATATGAATAGAAATAAGAGGAAGAATTTAGTGACATGGACACTTTAGGAAACCAAACCACACCAAGAGGATGAGGCAATTCATCAGAAAGAAAAAAAAGAGGTGAAAAACTCAACTACCTATACGGTATAAATATTATGCATTGATGAATTAATGAATGTTTTAGAACTTTCAATTTTAGAGCAAACTAAAGAATACACATAATGGAGGGATGAAATTGTTGAGAATTTGTAGGGCTTGAGATTAATACAAATTCCCTTCCTGATAATTACTTGTGAAATTTCTTGAGTTACTTATGTCTTTATTTCTTTAGCTTAGTTATTATTTCATCAAGTCAATTATGAAAATGCATGAGACACAAAATTAGGCTCCTAGAGCCAGGGAAAAATATCTTCCTCTTGGAAAGGAAAACCCGCAAAGAATTCTTCTTATAGATCTTCAGATGACAAGTACCATGACCCAGAATCAGACCCTAGACTTAGGAATGTCTCCAAGATCTTGTCACTGCCCTTTTAAACTTGATTCTTCTCTTCTTCAACGATCTTCTCTGTTATGAACTAGAGAACTCGGTCTCCAAAATTTTCTTGTTGTATTGTGGTTGGGAAGGAAAATCACAGATTTACCTTCCTCACTTTTATTCTTATTTGAGAATGCTTTCTCTTTATGCCTTCCTTTCTCCGTCTTTCTGAACTGTAGCCTTCAGTCAAAATTTTTCTTGTTCTAGTATTCGAACTATTGGCTGTGACACATCCACAAATGCCACCTTATGACTACTTCCTAAAATGAGAAATTACACCGGCACTTATCATACTTCAGGTATCCACACTTATTGTTTCAGATTGATTCGCACAACTTTAGCGTTGTATGTCATGTAATCATCGCAGAAGATATTCAACCTATGCACTGAAAGCCCTTCCCGGAAATCCACACTGAAAATTTCTTTAAGAATTAGTAAAGGATGTCTCTTGGATGTTTTCACTTCCTTAGAAATCCACAAACTGTCACTATGTTGACCGCATTGTATACGGTGTGTTGTGTTGACCGCACTGTATATTATCCGCACTGCATGTTGTGCATTATCAACACTATATTATTGTGTATTATCCGTACTGTGTTATTGAGTATTATCCGCACTATGTGATGGTGTATTATCTGCACTGTGTGATGTAGAGATCCCCGTTCAAAATTATTTGAATGAGACGTAGGCATATGTATATATATAGAGAAATGTTTTCTGTCTAGAAGCCGACCATGATTATAGATTTTAGGCCGACTCATCTAGAGGTTTAAAGGCGAACTTGTGGCATATCATAAGTGCTTGTTTTCCAGCGTTGGTGAGGGCTATTACAAGCCACAAATTCTTGGATGTGTGACAAGATCTGGAGCATACACTGATGACTAGTTCTTTCATATATATATAAATGACACTTTAATTATATTATATGCCTAAAAGACTCAAACCTAATAGACATCAAGAAGAATTATATCTACTTAATAAATATTTCTCAACAAAAATATATTTTATTATTTTGACTTCTTCTTTTCATAAGTACATAATTACATAGTCAACATGAATACTGACCTAGTTACACTTTTCAACACTCCCTCTTAACTAGGGAAGAATTAATACAGGTACATGGTCACTTTCAAGCTGAAGAATCTCATAAGAAGAATCAGATTGGTAATCACATCTGTATCATATCAACTAGCATTGTCCTAGTGCAAGGCCTTGACTAACATCCCCATTTCTCAACAAGACAATGGGATACAATGCTGGTGAGATACATGACTTATAGACACCATATTCATTGCCTCTCCAAGGTACATACTCCACCTGAGTGTTCCCAAAGTATGACCTTCGTTGACTATTCTTCTCTTAGGTAGTTATCCCTAAAAGAACATCGGTCCTCGACTACTCTTATCTTGAATTCCCTAACACATTCTCAAAGAGCATCGAATGCCAAATGATTACCCAATACTCCATTTTGTCTTCCCAAGTGAAGACTAGAATGATGTGTCTATCTCTTCCTCTCAACCAGGGAGGACCTATTCCACAAGGGAATGTACTCATTCCTATACAAGGAATGTATCTAAGCTCATTCTTAGGAATTACCAAGTTTCTTCCAAGTAATAAACTTATCACTAGGCTCCCTCTTAACCAGGGACATCAGTAGTAATGGTGAGACACCCAACTGCTCATGAAGAATTCTTGCCCTCGATGTCATGGATTTCAATATTGAGGAATCTTCAAATTTTAGCTTCATAGGGCACAAATCATCCATCACTTTCATCCACGAGTCATGTCAGCTATTAGAAAGTGATTCATTAAACTTCCTTATCTGGTCCACTTTTATGCCATGCTGCTTTCCTTCGAATCATCTCTAAGGATCATACATCATTTCTCATGATTAGCAGCCCTACACAAATTAATCCAGATAAATATATACATATGAATTTAAAAAAAAAAAAGTTACCTCAGTGATGATCTTTCACCATGACATCTTCCTGTAGGCATCGACATCCTTTATTCAGATTGATACATCTCGTAATGATATGTTTTTCCAAGGGTATTCTTCTTTACCAGACTTCCGTTAGAGTCTACATATCTTCCCAAGAGATCTCTTAGGCACATGTTCTTGGCTTCTGGATGATAACTGCCTCTTGACATGGTTGCATTTCATGATATCTTCCTTTCTGCACATTCTCCATTCCGAGGAACTTACAAATTTTCCATTTTCTTGTTCATATACAACCACCTCATATTCCATGAGGACATATTATGTTGATTGCATCTGTCAGTGCATTGAGAGATCCTCCTTTATAGATCATACTTCTAAATATAGAAGTCTATTACCTGCAACCATATGACTTCAGAACATCCAGTGTCAGCACATATATATACATACCTCATACCTTTTTCCCTTGAGTCATCCTGTGGAAATTTCACTAGAATGAAAAGCTTCATTCCTTTAGCCTGCTCCATTAATATGTCATCACATCCCAAAATTCTGTTTCCATGATGACCCTTGATCTTGATGACTGCTTTACTTTAGTAATGTTATCAGAGAGGTTTTCTCGGAGCTGATTCACTGAGAGCTCCTAAAATTCTTTTTATAATGATGCTATAATATACATTACCTCCTTATCATTATATATTACAACCAACATAAATCACTTAAAGGAGAAGATGATCTCAATCATAGTAAAGTTCCCTTGCTTCTTCTTTCTTAGATTTCTTTGCATCAAGTCCTTCCCTCACATCTGAGATATGTTATTCTTCCCTTTTCCTCTTTTCCTTGTCATATTTAAGATAATATCTTTTATAATGCCCAAGTTCATTACATCCAAAGCATCACATGTTGTCCATATTCCTTATTTTATTCCGAGGGACAAATTTTCTGAATCTTCCTTTCTTCCTGTATGTGGTTGAAAAGGCATGATTCTCTTCACTTGGTCCTATATCAGCTTTGGCCTTTAGTCTTGTTTCCTATATTTTAAATAGAGACCATAAATCATGGAATGGGGTGGCTTATTTCTTCCCGTATAAAGTAGAAGTGAAGTTTCCCCATTCCTCTGGTAGAGCATTCAACAACACTATAGTCATCTCAATGTCAGACATTACTTTTCCTAGTTCCTGCAGTTGATCTCTTATTTTAGAAATCCTCATAAAGTATGGAGCGATTCCTTCTTACCTTGATAATTTCATTTTGTATAGTTCTTGTCTTAGAGAGATTGCTTCTCCTGCAGTACTTACAGAAAATAGCTCCACCAATTTCTTATATATTTCTTTTGCAAACTTTAGTTTTTATACATAAGGAATCAGTGAGTCCTTAATGGATTCTATGAGAATCCTCTGGGCTCTAATTTCTCCCTTCATGTACTTGGAATGAGTTGGAGCATATTATTTTGGGGGTTTAACTGTATATCCTTCGATATAGTCCATAACTTCATCTTCAATTAAATTCAAATCTGTTCTTAGTCCATGCACCAAAGTTTGATGACCCAACCAACTTGTTGCTTTCTTTACAATAAGGCATCTTGACAGATTTAAGTAAGGTCATAGATACTTACTTGAGTAGAGTGGCTTGCAACTTCCTTGATGATGTTTGAAGATGAAGTCAAGAGCGTCTTCTAAGATATAAATATTCAATGTAGGTGTACTTGAATCCTTGATGATAAAGGATATTTACATAAGTTGATGTCCTCCTCAAACAATGTCTTGAGTGCAAATATTTGATGTTAAAGATTATTTTCTTGAATGAGTTAATCCTTTGAATGAGATAGGATATATTTCTTGAAGTAGCTAGAGAGTCTTCCTTGAAAACTGATTTAACTTTCGAACCCAAACTTTGATCTTCACTTCCTAGAGTGTATCCTTTGTTAAGTAGTCCTTGTGTTCAACACCTTAGCTCTGAAACCATGTTGAGAATTTTTAGGGCTAGAGGTTAATACAAATTCTCTTCTTGATAATTACTTGTGAACTTGCTTGAGTTACTTATGTCTTTATTTCTTTATCTTATTTAGTCTTTCATCAAGTCAATTATCAAAATGCACGAGACACAAAATTAGGCTCCTAGAGCTAGGGAAAAACCTATCCCTCTTGGAGAGGAAAACCCACAAAGAATTCTTCTTATAGATCTTCATATGACAAGTACCATGACCTAGACTCAGACCTTAGAGTTAGGAATGTGTTCAAGATCTTGTCACTGCCCTTTTAAACTTGATTCTTCTCTTCTTCAACGATCTGCTTTGTTCTGCACTAGAGAACTTAGTCTCCAAAATTTTCTTGTTGTATTGTGGTTGGGAAGGTAAATCACAGACTTAGCCTCCTCACTTTTATTATTATTTTAGAATTCTTTCTTTTTATACCTTCCTTTCTCTATCTTTATGAACTGTAGCCTTTAGTCAAAATTTTTCTTGTTCTAGTATCCGAACTGTTGGCTGTGACACATCCGCAAATGCCACCTTATGACCACTTCCTGAAATGAGTAATTACATCGGCACTTATCATACTTTAGGTATCTGCACTTATTGTTTCAGATTGATTCACAAATTCAACATTGTATGTCATGTAATCATCGCAAAATTTCTTCAACCTATGCATTGAAACACATTACTAGAAATCCACACTGAAAATGTCTTTAAGAATTCGTAAAGGCTATCTCTTGGATGTTCGCACTTCCTTAGAGATCCGCAAACTGTCACTGTGTTGACCGCATTGTATATTATCCGTACTGCATGTTGTGAATTATCTGCATTGTATGATTGTGTATTATCCGTACTATGTGATTGAGTATTATCTGCACTATGTGATGGTGTATTATCCACAGTGTGTGATGCAGAGATCCCCGTTCAACATTGTGTGAATGAGCCACAGACATATGTATATATATATATAGAGAGAGAGAGACATGTTTTCTATCTAGAAGCCGACCATGATTATAGAGCTTAGGCCGACTCATATAGAGGTTTAAAGGCCGACTTGTGGCATATCATAAGTGCTTTTTTTCCACCATTGGTGAGGGCTATTACAAGCCACAAATTCTTGGACGTGTGATAAGATCTGGAGCATACATTGATGACTAGTTCCTTCATATATATACATGACACTTTAATTATATTCTATGCTTAGAATACTCAAACCTATATACATCAAGAAAAAGTTTATCTACTTAATAAATCTTGCTCAACAAAAATACATTTTATTATTTTGACTTCTTCTTTTCATAAGTACATAATTACATAGTCAACATGAAGACTGACCTAGTTACACTTTTCAACTGAAATGAAGGAAGGGTATGAGTCCATAACAAAGAATGAAACATGTGAATTAATATAATTAAATGAAAATCAATTTCCCATAAGATCTAAATGGTTTTTAAAATCCAAATTGAATGCTAATGGTTGTATAGATAAATATAAAACTAGATTGGTTACATAAGCTTATTAATAGAAAGAGGGAATCAATTATGAAGACACATTTACAGTTATATATAAGCTAAACAACATCATATTAATGAAGGCATTCGCTAAAAAGCATAATTGGAAACTACATCAAATGGATGTCAAGTTTTCTTTTCTAAAATGGAATTAAAAGAAAAAGTCTATCTTATTCAAAAAGAAGGATTTGTTAAAAATGGTCAAGAGTATATTGTTTACACATTAAAGGAATATTTATATTGATTGAAATAAGAACCAATATCTTGATATTTAAAAATTTACTATTTATTTTTTGAGAAAGGTTTTATGAAAAGTAACACTGATCCCAACATATAGATAAATTCAAATCAAAAGGGAATATCACCGTGATTTTATTCTATGTTGATGATCTTATTATAATAGGAAATGAATCTAATTTGATTGATACAATTTTCATAGGTGCTTGAGATGAAATACCTTGGTGAATTGCATTATTTCTTACGTCTTGAAACATGGAGAGAAGCTTCTAAGACACTGGTCACATAAAGTAAATATAGAAGGGATATACTGACAAGGTTTAATGTGAATGAATGTAACACAATTTTTATTACTTTTGAAAAGAATGATAAGCTCTACAATGGTGATGGGTACAAAGTGGTAGATTCCAAATTAGTGGGAAGTTTATAATATATCATTACAACCATGCTTGATGTAGCATATTGAAACAACATGTTTATCCAATTCATGTCCAAGCCTCATGAAAGCGAGAGAAAATTAATTAAGAGCATTATTCAATATCTAAAAGGGATTATTATTTTGGTATTAAATATAATAAATAATTTGATGTTGAGTTGGTAGGTTATTTTCATTCATACTGGTGAGGAAATACCGAAAGAAAATAAACCATATGAGTATCCAACCTTGGATCTAGGATTGTGTCATCTAACAACAAGAAACAACCAACTAAATCTAAGTAAAAAGCCTTATGTTGCTACTTGGGAGGAAATTTGGTTGAGGGATATTTTTGAATATGAGGGAGAGCTAACAAAAAATTACAATGCTTATCAAATTTGATAGCCACAACTCCAACAAATTAGCCAACAATTCTATGTATCACGCTAGATTGAAGCACACAGAGACCCATTTATTGTGTATAGGAAAATATGCAATAAAAGGAGTTTGATTTAATTTATTGTAATAAAAATGAAAATGTTGCTAATTCACAAAACCTCTTGGAAAGGAAAATTTTGAAATATGTAGAAATCAGTTAGGTGTTGTATAAAATTAATTTCTCCATTAAGGGGAGTGTTAGAGAAAATGATGGAAAATTAAACGTTATTAGAATTTGTTAAAGTGCACTAAGATTGTTGAATTCATTAAGTTTCCAAATCCTATATTTTAAGAGTTTTTCAAATTGTTGAACCATATTGTCGTCCTATAATTGTAAGCACATGTTTATTTGATGATGGTGAGAGTGTGGCAACCCTCCCAGCGTGAGTAAAGTCTCACCTATTATTTGTTTCTCATTATTTCCAATTCTTTGTCTTTCATTTTTTTCATCTATATGGTCTTCTCTCGATTATGTCCTTTACATTGAATTTGAAAAATAGGTATTTGGGTGTACATAAATAACAATGGTTGATCCATTAAAAAAAAAACTTTGAAGTCCACACAAACCATTTTAGCCTAAGATAAGATAGATGTTTCCAAATTTTTTGTTGAAGGCTATTATGGTTGAATTTATTTTATGAAAATGTCTCTAAAATAAGTGATGTCATAACATACCTATTTAGTTATCAATTTTGATAGCTTATTTCCAAAGGTACGAATATACTTGATATACACCATCCCTAGTTGTTGACTCAAATAATGGACTTATAAATTTTGTACTTGAGATTTATTATTCTTATTGATGGTTTTTATTTGTCCAGCTTAGTAATGAAATTATTGATCTTTCATTAATAGAATTATAAGAGTAATATAAGACAATGGGCATGTTTATTTTGGAAGAGAGATTTGGAGATTTTTAATTCAATTATCAATAATTATTAGACAAACATGAAAATTTAACAACTAAATTTTGTAGTAATAAATTTATATTTATCTCAAAAAAATTATCCCTTTTTCTATTTAATTAAAAAAATGCCTTTGGTTTCCATTCAATTCTTATTTATGATATTAAACACTTATTACTTATATGGTGAAGGGACTTGATCGGATGCGATGAAGGCCATTAGTTCGAAAGAAAAATAAACGACCTTTATCACATACGAACAAAGACATCCCTTGAGTAATGTGAATGGGATCTCATCTAATATGATGAAGAACTTTAGTTTAAAAGAAAGATAATGTGAATGGGATCTCATCTAATATGATGAAGAACTTTAGTTTAAAAGAAAGATAATGTGAATGGGATCTCATCTAATATGATGAAGAACTTTAGTTTAAAAGAAAGATAATGTGAATGGGATCTCATCTAATATGATGAAGAACTTTAGTTTAAAAGAAAGATAATGTGAATGGGATCTCATCTAATATGATGAAGAACTTTAGTTTAAATGAAAGATAAAGAACCTTGACCTCATCAGACTAAAGCCATTTCTTAGGAAATGTGAGTAACTTTGATTTAGCATGATCAAATAAGTTATTTTTTATGAAAGATTAATGACCCTGAGCGCATCAAACCAAAGCTAACTCTCAAACAATGTGAAGGACTTTCATTTGATGTGATCAAGCCCATTGATTTTTTATAAATAAATGACTTTAATCAAAATAATTGATATGCATTTAATTATTCATTTATTTCGATATTATTTGTAGAATTTGATAGAACTTGTACGATAAATATTAATTACAGTTTTTTGGTTTAAAACAATTATGATTGGTGGATATAATTTATAAAATGTGTCGATTTGGTGGCATTATATTTTAGAGATCCGTGTTAATGTTGCTTTGTTTTATTGGTAATTTCTTCCTAAGTCTTACATGCTATGAAAACTTTAATTTTGGGCTTCTGAAAATTTATATTAGATGAATTTTGAGCTTCTTAAAATTTATTTTAAGAGGTAAAAAATCTTCTTATTTATTCCTTATTTGTAATATAAAAAACATACCTTTACATAATGTGTGAGATTAAATTAAGTAATAAATAAATTAAATTATTTTTTAATTGCAATGATGTTTTTTTTTTGCAAAATCTAAGTGTAAATTTGGAGTTATGACGATCCTACACTTATGGCACAATTTAAGTAATAAATAAATTAAATTATTTTTTAATTGCAATGATGTTTTCTTTGCAAAATCTAAGTGTGAGTTTAGAATTATGACAATCCTACACTTATGCCACATCATTATTTCTAAAGCATTCAAATTAATTAAAACTATTCATGATTTTCTTACCCCTATAATGTTCATTTGAAAGGTTTGTTAGTCCTTGCCTCACCAGTGACTATAGCACTTGCCTTGCCATTTTTTTGCAATTTCAATCAAAGTTTCAGGGAAATGTTGAATATTCCTATTTTTTCCATATGTGCAAAAATAATTTTCTAATTTTTATAAATATTACTTCTAATTTTCCATTGGCTAAGCTACCCTTGATGTGAAATAATTCCCCAAGTGGAGGGATTTTTATTTTTGGCATATTTTAGTGCCTCACAAATCTTTCAAAATAAAAAAAGGCTAATTTGTAAGTGGCCATTATGTAGGTGAGTGCTCTCATATTAATATGCCTAAATAATCTAGGTCCCTTAAGTAGGCTAGAGGATGGGGCGGGGCTCCTCCGCACGTTCATATCCTCATAATGTATCAACATTTCTGTTGATAGTTATAATTATTTTGAGTCAATATTTCCCATTATGTCATAATAAAATGTGTTGAGCTTCAATCAAACACATTATTAGAAATTGTGAGAGAGCAGAAACGCACAGAAATAACACACAAATAATAATTTTCTATATTGCAATAATCAGATACATCAAATATATAGTTGAACTAATTCTAATCTTAGAGAGAGAAGTTGAGAGAATCTCTCAACTTCCTCAACAAACCCAATCCAAGATATACTAAAGTAAGCATAATCCTAACTAATTCTAATACCCTCCCTTAATGCTTACTTTACAAAACATATAATAATTAATCACAATTACAACACTTTGAACTTTCGTCTCTTTGTCTGATCTGGTCTTCATTAACATTTGTACCCACTCTGAGATCTCATAGGAAACGCTCTTTTCTCCACCATTTTCGAGCTACCATTCAACCCATTTAAAATACATTGTTTCTGACCAGCAATAATGAACTTTGCAAGATCAACAATATTGACAACTCGGCTCGTCGGGGCTTCCGCGATAGAGCTGACAAGTGATGAACCATCCTATGGACCAATCACCATCTGTCGGATATTTCGCTTTCGGCTATCCATCAGTGGCTAGGCAAATGGTCTGAATATTGAATGTGTTCAAGAGCTAATCTAACAACTTGACCTGCTTCTCATACTGTAACCTGTAACTGATGCTCCTTGGCCCGTAGCACAACAAGATCAGCATATAACAAATTCACACAATCAAATTAGCCAATTGTTCTCTCGTCCCTGTAGGACGTCAAGAACGACTAATTTAAATAATGCTAATTTGTCCAATAATTGGTTCTCTAATACACAAATCTCATAACAACAAATATTAATAAGCTACACACTCCATCAAATTTATGAGAATATGTATCCCACACATTGGCTCCTCTCCCATCTTCTTTTACTGCACCCTCGTACTGGAACGCAGAGGAGGCAGTTCGAAAATCGTTTCTTTTGAAATCCACTTTGGAGTTTGGATCACATTGGGCTTCCGATCTTTGCAATGCAGTCAACAAAAGAACTTTCAAATTAAATTTAACTTTGAATGGGGATTGTGTAGAGTCTATACCTGGGAACGAGAGCCACAACCATACTTCTGAGTATTCAAAATTGACCAGCACCTAAAACCAATCAATGGACAATGTTGAATGAAAATGACATTGCATTTTCATTACAAGCTATGTTGTTGGTGTCATATAGTATAAATTCCGCGAGTAATCTTTCTTTGACATAACGAGTCTTCTACAACTCGTCGTTCTTCCCCTACTATCATGGCCGCTGCAGATACAAATCATTTCGTCATTCCAAATGGGGGCAAAGTGATTCTCGTGGAGAGTGTACAGGAGCTTGTCAAAAATCGTGTCCACCAAGATTCTACAGAAGCTGTTCTCCGGCGTTACTATTAAAAATTAACAGGAGTCACACAACACTCTGTTCAGAGCCATGAATGAATGAATAGCCTAAAAACGTTGATTTGCAACTTGCCCGACACTAAATTCTTGGAAACTACATGGACTTAAGAGCAAGCCTAGCATAATCCTATGAATCAGATCTCTGCGATAAAAGTCGCTAAATTACAGAGAACGGTAAGGGCCACTGTGACAAATAAACAATCGCTAAATTACAGAGAACGGTAAGGGCCACTGTGACAAATAAACAATCGCTAAATTACAGAGAACGGTAAGGGCCACTGTGACAAATAAACCATCGATTCTAACCGAGCGGATTTCTGCAGCGATTCAATAAATGAGAATGGTCCCTTTAAGCACGCTGCCTTTGACAAGCTGTTTCGCCGGTTATCTCACTTCTAACGTTGTTCAACATTTCATCCCGACGTTGGCTACCTGCAATGTTAGATACGTACACAATACATACAAAAATTCACATAGTAATCTACTCACAAATCCTATTCCTATAGAATCAATTCTCACAATTTTCTCCTCATCTTTCTGAGCACTCCCGTGAGGGATTAAGCTCAGCTAGGCTCTGATACCATATTAGAAATTGTGAGAGAGCAGAAACGCACAGAAATAACACACAAATAATAATTTTCTATATTGCAATAATCAGATACATCAAATATATAGTTGAACCACTTCTAATCTTAGAGAGAGAAGTTGAGAGAATCTCTCAACTTCCTCAACATACCCAATCCAAGATATACTAAAGTAAGCATAATCCTAACTAATTCTAATACACATAACCTTCAAATAGACAGAATTCTATGGTTTCTAAGAAGAAGAAATTTTAAAAGCAAAGTCATGGTTTCCAAGAAGAAGAAATTTTAAAAGCAAAGTCAGGTGTAGCTTCACAAATTTTTGATCTAATTAGGCTCCGTGGAAAAGCTTTGCTACGTATGATATTTGTTGAATTCCAAGTTTATTCCAATGACCAAAGTGTCATGTTTTCGTCTTCTATGCTTATTTTCACCTTTTAAAGCCTCCTACATTTGTTGATAGTTATAATTATATTTTTGAGTCAATATTTCCCATTATGTCATAATCAAATGTGTTGAGCATCAATCAAACACATAACCTTCAAATGGACAAAATTCCATGGTTTCCAAGAAGAAGAAAATTTAAAAGAAAAGTCATGGTTTCCAAGAAGAAGAAATTTTAAAAGCAAAGTCAGGTGTAACTTCGCAAATTGTTGATCTAATTAGTCTCCATGGAAAATCTTTGCTACGTATAATATTTGTTGAATTCCAAGTTTAGTCCAATGACCAAAGTCTCATGTTTTCGTCTTCTATGCTTATTTTCACCTTTTAAAACCTCCGACATTTGTTGATAGTTATAATTATTTTGAGTCAATATTTCCCTTATGTCATAATCAAATATGTTGAGCATCAATCAAACACATAACCTTCAAATGGAAAAAATTCCATAGCTTCCAAGAAGAAGAATTTTAAAAGCAAAGTCATGGTTTCCAAGAAGAAGAAATTTTAAAAGAAAAGTAGGTGTAGCTTAGCAAATTGTTTATCTAATTAGTCTCCATGGAAAAGCTTTGGTAAGTATGATATTTGTTGAATTCCAAGTTTTGTCCAATGACCAAAGTGTCATGTTTGAACATCTTCTATGCTTATTTTCACCTTTTAAAACCTGCTACATTTGTTGATAGTTATAATTATTTTGAGTCAATATTTCCCATTATGTCATAATTAAATGTGTTGAGCATCAATCAAACACATAACCTTCAAATGGACAAAATTCCATAGTTTCCAAGAAGAAGAAATTTTAAAAGCAAAGTCATGATTTCCAAGAAGAAGAAATTTTAAAAGCAAAGTCAGATATAGCTTCGTAAATTGTTGATCTAATTAGTCTCCATAAAAAACACAAAATGTTGATCTAATTAGTCTCCATAGAAAAACTTTACTAAGTATGATATTTGTTGAATTCCAAGTTTAGTCTAATGACCAAAGTGTCATGTTTTCATTTATGGAAAATTTTCTTTAACCCAAATGCCAAGACGAGAAAGGAATAATGGAATTTATCCTAAATTCCATTTTTCTCAAGTAAGAAAAATGTTCCAATAGAATTCTATGTGCTATAAGAATGCCTTGCACTTAATACATAACAATGAAACTAAAATCTTGCAATACATAAAAATAAAATCACTAGTTAAAAACAGAATTCTGTGAATACAATGAAAATTTACAATTCTACTTTTGAAACTCAGATTAATAAAGAACTACAAATCTAGATATAAACTTGAATCGACATTATTTTTTGAAATTTCATGAATTTGAACCCGATGTGAATCAAAGACACAATAGTAAGCTCATATTTATTTCAAATTTTCATATAACATGTTATTGTGGTCGTGTTATACAATTTACATGTATTGTTTTACATATACTGCATATGTGACAAGTTGATGTTCGCAATTTACTATATTTTTTTTAACATAGCGGGAGGCAAAGCGTAGAGGTGCAACGAAGCTTTCCTCCTCCGCATCTCCTTACCTTGCACGATGTATATTTTAAACTTTTGATAAGTTAAACAATGATTAAGATATTTTTGTCACCAATACCAATAGATGTACCTCACCCTTTTTTAGCCATCCATATTGAATTTAAGGCTAATAATGGTGAAAACGTGTCATTGTGCAGAGTGCAGATAAATCTTCCATTATGCTCTCTATACACTCTGGCACAAACACACTAAATTACAAAGAAAAATTCTCATTATTTATTTTCCAACGTCACATTTTATTTAACATATTTCTCAATATAATCAATTATTTGCATAGTTTGAATTCACAAAATACATTTTATTTAACATATTTCTCAATATAATCAATTATTTGCATAGTTTGAATTCACAAAATATTTTATTTTTAAATAATAAAAAAACAAAGTATGAACTTGACACAAAATTTAAGGTTTCCATCTATCATAATGTGAAGACACTAGTTCAATAGACATTTTCGTTATTAACATGAACATCGAAACAAACAAATAAATCAGTGAAAGATAGACTTGTGCTTTGCATACATTTTATTTGATACAACTCAGATGTATAAATAGAGGACTAGAGAGGAAATGAAAACCCAATCGATCTTATAAGAAACATTATAATTTGATGAAGATGAGCTTACAATTATAGATATTGCAGGTGGCTCCAACCGCTAGGGTTATTATTATCGATTTCAAACATATAGTTGGTTCCGTTGCTATTAATTTGGCCGATATCCAACAAATGACAACAGATATCCAAGTGCTCATTATGTCTGCGTGATTACTCTCAAGGCCATGCCAGTCTCCCATTAATTCCGGGGCCAACGACATCCATAAAGTAAGAAATATTTTTCTTGTAACTTTGGGTTTCGTTCTTTGCTTGTATAGTTCATTTTTCATAACAATTTGTCCAAACTCCTCACAATGAAACATTTTCACCATTATTGGCCTCAAGTCCAATATGGAATTCCAAAAGAAGGATGAATTATACTCATTGTGCTGGAGAGAAAAATACCTTAATTGTTATTCAACTTAGTCTTAAACTTTGAATTTATTAAAATTTTAAAATATACATTGTGGAGGAGAAAGCTTCTATGCACCTCCGCACTCCGCACTCCGCCACCCACTATGTAAACATTATAATTTATAATTTCCTAAGCATCATAAAAATATTTTGAGCCTTTAAAGCAAGTATTTCGTTCTCAGAAAACAACTTATAGAGAATGCCACAGAGTCTTATAATGGTTTTATCTAGACATTGAAATCAACGAACAAGCATTTACATCATGATGTAAAATATTGTAACTAATATTTTAAAACATTGGATAGTATTATAAATAACTAAAAATCTCAATGTTTTTGAGATTATGTACCAATATTTTTTTTTTTTTACAACACAACATACAATTCTTCAAAAACGTGAGCAAAGATCCACACATTAACTATATAGTCTTCGAGAATTATTTAAACTGTAACCTGAGGCTCTTCGCTTCGTGGAATTAAACAAGAATACTAATTTTCAACGACTTACATCAAATTCATATCAGTTTCCAGAAATTTCTAAGAATTCTCTTTTGACTTTGGATATGAGACACATGGGGTTTCATTTGTTCGGGGATGCTTTTTTTTCCAGTAAGAAAAAAATGCTGTAGTATTACAGTTCGGGGATGCTTTTCCATAAAGAAATATTTACTTAAATACATTGACATTCCATTGTTTACTATTTTTACTATACAATAGTTAATGTTTCATTGTTAAAAGCTTACCATGAAAGTTTTTATTGAAATCTTACAAACCTAAATCATACCTAAATCAGAAGTAGAAATTAAATTAAAATAATTTAATGACCAAATTAAAATTTACTTAATTATAAATTATAATTTTTTTTTAAAGTAATTAATATTATTATGAATGCAATTTCAGTCTCATTTATGAAATTCGTCATCTAATTCTTCTAAGTTTTTGTTTTTTTGTTTTATTTATCTATTCAAAATTTTATAATAATTTATAAGAATAATAAATTTGATTTGTAAAATTTGTTCAGAAATTTTTCATGAAATTACATTTACTTATATAATAAAAAACTAATTAAAAAAACACAATCTAACCGAAAACTATTTAGCCAAATTCCAACCAAAAGTTTCAAAACATTGAATAGTTGCAATTTTTACAATGACAATATTAAGAATAATGTTGTACAATAGCTAGATTTCTGACAAGTTA
This sequence comes from Pinus albicaulis, assembly GCA_034641835.2. NCBI lineage: Eukaryota > Viridiplantae > Streptophyta > Pinopsida > Pinales > Pinaceae > Pinus > Pinus albicaulis. The sequence continues at coordinate 969,390,047 of CM076582.1, read as the reverse complement.
ACTGGTACTGATAATGTATTTACATATAATTAGAGAAAAACATTGGAATGAACTAATTGATACATATCATGTAGTTACAAATAATTACATTAAGACATTCAAAGAAGCTGATTGAATTGATATGGATCTCGTATTTACATAAGGTTATGAAGAAACATGTGACTGTGACAAAGAAGAAGAAATTCGACAAACCATACCAAACAAAATCTAAACGGAGCATTCAAACTTCCAAGTCAAAATTGTATTTTGGTTAGACCTAGAGGTTTTCATTTACCAAGGGTGTTGGTTCCGTAATTGAATATAATTATTCATTATCATATTTCCTATGTTTTTAGAGAATTCTAGAAAAAATATGTATTTAGAAATACAATTGTAATAAGATATATTATTTGGGACAAGTCTGGGGGATATTGAGAGAGTTAGAGAGATTTTGGGATTAGTTAGATATTTTTTTGGAAATAATGAGTCTATTTTAGGTAAGTAAGAAATGCATCTAAACTTGAATTTAGTTCATAATCATTTTTGTATAAATATGTAATCAAATAAGGACAAAAGGAGAAGAAGTGTAGGAAGAGAAGTAGAAGTCTGGGATGAGAGACTTGAGGAAGCCGAGTTTGGCCAGGGCCAAACTAATCTAAATTAGGCCAGAAGGAGCCTTTGTAAACTCCCTGTATGTGTGTATATTATTAATGGTAAAGAAACTTGTTCGGATATTTGAAATATCTGTGTACCAAGCCTTATTTTTATAAGCTCAAGTGGAAGTACACTTTAAGAGGAGTGGCGAAGGAATGCTGAGGTTTCTCTAATTCCTGACCCAACCATAAAATCAATGATACAAATGTTTGATCAGACCAGGGTATTATAGAGTGGGAGAACGTTTTATGCAGACAAGGGCCAAAAGTCTTGTTACAATGGAAGATAGCTCTTAATTGATCGTTGATCAGTACACATGATTAATGATCCAAACCGATTGTATTTATGCAGCGAGGTAATCATAGTAAGTGTAAAAAAAGCATAGAGGAAACGAGGTAATCATAGTAAGTGTAAAAAAAGCATAGAGGAAATGAGGAGTGATAGGGAGGAGAAAAAAATAGTGTTGAAACACTAATAGATTGAAGCCCAAATACACAGGTGGAAGGAGAAAACACCTAGTATTTTCTTAAGTCCTGGTGAAGCCATCATTTAATAACGTTGGGAGATAGAAGTCGAAGCTTATTCAGGAGGAATTAAATTCAATTAATAGCATCACGCTGAAGGTTTCATACTGGAAGGATGAGAGAGGAACAACTAAGGGAAGGGCCAAACAGAGTGGACGTACGGATTACGTGTAAAGAAGCTACCCAATTAGAAAAAACTGGGATTTCTTAGAGCATCAGTGGGACCATGAGGGAATGTACTTCATCCTAGAGGAAAAGGATTACACGCATTTGATAAAGGGACAATTACAGGAACTAGGACTAGCAGCTGACGAAAACATCTTCATTCCTCAAAGTCCGTTTCCCGGAAGGTAAAAAATTTGCACACTTTGGAGAGGACCGTTCTGATGAGGACCAGGAAAACGTGGCATGTGGGCCAATTGAGTGACAATAAGAGGAAGGCCTGTGGAGCCATGCCATTATTTCGTTTACGTCATTCCCATAGGAATAACCCAAAATAAGAGACTCCCCATAACAAATTGAAACCTGTTTGTTGTAAAGTCACCGAGGCCGGAAGTCCGAGGCTTTGAAGGCCAATAAGTTTTCTAAGTGGGAACCATGATAGAAAAAAGGAAAGTGTACAAGTATATGAATTTTGGGGTTTTTCCTAGTCTTACGCCACAATGGTTCTTATGAGGATTTTGGAGTTTAACTGAGAATTGAAAGAAGAGAAAGCGCAATGTCATAGTGGTTCTGCAACTAAGGGAAAAAAGGGCCGAGTTCATATGAACCTTTCAGATGGTTTGAAAGGATTCAACTTATAGTTATTATTTTAACCAACAAAGGAAATTAAAAAAATCATTGGTCTGTGATCGAAGGCTCAATATTTAGCTCAAAAATGAAAGTGCTTAGAAATTATCCAAACTAGAATGACAACGTAGAGCTCGTCGCCAGGACTTTGACGCAATTTGTTTCGTTAAAATCCGACTCTGGATGAAGAAGTTATGAGATGCTGTCCGTTTTCTCAAACATGTAAAAAAATTGTAGAACAGTGACATGATGATGACATGGCAGCCCAATAAGCTCTCTAGAGAATATTCTTCAGTTTTAGCCCAATGACATAGTGACAAGTGTCACAATCAGATTCTCCAGTGAACTTTGGAAGTGATTTTTTTTTATATATCTATCCCAAGGTTGAAGGAATTTTTTTAAAGAGTTGGAATAGTCCAACCAGCGCTGGACACGTGGTGCAGCGATGGGCCGCCACGTGCCCCCTCTGGTGGACCCATCCAACCTTAGGACTGTCTTGAAATTTCCAAATTAATTTATTATGCCAAAGTCTAGACATGTGCTATGAGTTGAATACATATAACATATCCTAAGTTTCGAACCATTGGAATGATGGATTATTGTGGGTTGGACGTATTTGTTTTAATCTTATGGTTTTAAACCTTGGACAGGAGGACCATATATGGTGGGCGACAAAATGAACGTATTTCATTTAAACCTAATGTTCTAACCTATGGAGGCGGAACATTATTGTGGCCGAACATATATCATAACCTATGGTGGAAACTATGTAGTCAGATGGATATATATATATATATATATATATATTACTAGCGGAGTCATACTAACCCACGACCTACCCTGCACCACGCCCACACCTTACCGCCTGTGCTCTGCGATGGTTCTTAACCATGTAAGGTCACCACTACTACTTATGTTTTAATGTTTCTGGAAACGAGGGTTTGGAGGGGGCCAACCCTGCTGGCCATCCCCCTTCCATATGATTACAGCACGGTAACCAAGGGTGGATCCAAACTCAAACGACAGAACATATTAATAATTAAACCCTGTTTATTAGTGTTAATCCACGAGATTAAATTTAATTAAAACTAGATTATGGTATAGGGATAACGCGCAGTTAATGATGCTCTTATCCATAATTAAGCTACCATTAAATGCTAGTTAATCCGTGCTTAACTTGGCAGTGGACTTAGCAGCAGCACCATATTTGACAGATTTCACTAAAAACAACGGATTTATCTGGAGTCCTTCCAGATTTGGAGGAGAAATAGTAGGGAAATTTGATTTTTCCATAACTGAGCCAATTTTCGACCAATTTTGGCTTAGGAAAAGTCATTCTTGGTATATTTTTATGTTTTGGACCCATTGGAGCAGGTTGTAGAGGCAACAAGAGACTGTAAACAACATTATTTTCACAATTTAGCTAATAAAAAGGCCCATGCCATGGAAGCTGGAACAAGGAGATGTAGTCCAGGAGGAGTGAATTCCTTCATCAAAACAAAGTGTTATTGATTCAATTGTCATGGTTTGCTGCGTGTTTATATGCTGTTATTCAACATTTAGTTTCCATGCTTTTATGTTCATGTATTCAACTTAATTTACACAAGTTTACATTTTTTTCACAAGGAAAAAATTCGTAATTTTTCATTAAGAAGAATTACATGTTACATTTTACTGTATATTGTCCAAATAAGTTCAAATACAAAGCATAAGCTTGTCATAATGGGCTCATATACTTAGCTGTTCGGTGCATGCTGATAAATAAAAACAGATGTAAGTTCTGGTGCATGAAACTTACATAAATATAGGATAACAATATCTACAAATAGTAGCTGGTAATCAATAACTATCAGTCCGTGTCCAAAAACTGGTGTGTCCACCATATGTAGTGTAGAACAAAAACACAGTTAAGTATTAACTGCTTCAAGAATTTGCAGTCCATCTATAAACGACCGATGAAAGTATCTGTAAATCTGAGCACCATCATGCTCAGTAATGTGCCAAGTGCCCCACTCTAGCTCCGCAGCTTCTTTGGATAATTTATCTGCCACTTTGTTTCTTTGCCTGTAAATATGAGTGAAAGATATATGATTAAAATGAGTTTTGAGGTGTAATACTTCCTGCAGAATTGCAGTAAGTGTGTGAGTGTAACACTGTGCAATAGAGTTGAACCAATTAATAACAACAAGTGAGTCTCCAAAAATCTGAATGCTGTTACAGTTTTTTTCACAAACGAAAAGGAGGAGGAGTTTAAGGCAAAGGAGCTCGGCATAATTGTTTGTCCTAGGCCCCAAACCCATATTTAGGTGGTAATAATGGTTGTAAGATAAATACAGTACATCCCCCCCCGCACCTGCTCTGGTTTGCCGCTCCGTCAAAATATGCCCACGGTTTGGTTTGGTCAATGATTTCCGGGGTAATAATTCTCACTTGGGGTGGTGTAGCATCATCCAGAATAAGACAACAGGTAGCAATGGAGGAGGAGGCAATATGTTCTTAAAGTATGTGACTGTTATCAAATATAAACCTGTTACGACTCGTCCACAAATTCCAGGTCATGATTAAAGGTAGGTTGCGCAACTTTGTGTTGGTAGCAGTCGACCTCCACTAGACCGACCATGCCTCAGAAATGTTAGGACCCTGCCAAGGATGATGACATCTGAGATTTTGTATAATAAAGTGCCAGATATGCTGTATAATAGCACACTCCAGAAAAATATGTTGAGCCGATTCCTCCTGAGCCAAACAGAAACAACATCTAGAAGGTCCATGGATGGCCTACCGATGTAGGTAATCCATCGTGGGAATGCAATTATTGAGAATGCACCACATTAACAATCTTCTTTTGTGTGGAGCTTTTAACTTCTAGATCGCCCTCCACCACCAAATCTTCTCCTGTGGCTCTTTGAGATGGTAGAGCGTCTTATAACCAAACTTGGGAGAGTAGATACCATTTTGAGCGAGAGACCGTATCAGCAAGTCCTCTTGTTCCGTGAGCCTGATGTGTGATGCCTGAAGAGCTTTGATATAACCAGCCCAAATCAAGTGACCAGCCTAGGGAATTCGAAGGTCATCAGCGGTCAACCAAGCCTTGGAAAACCAATTAGTGCATTCATGGTCTGTAATTTGGGCCAGGTGATGATATCCCGCAGTAGCTAAGTATTCAGTGATCCAATTTGGTAATTTGTAGTGTTCACCGCTCCCAGACCATGAATCGATACCTATACGGACTGCTCGGCCTGATCCAATCTGCCAAGTGAGCCCCTTTTTGATCAAGTGAGCCGCCTTCGAGATGGCTTTCTAGATGATGGAAGCACCTGGTTGCAGGAGTACATTTCCGCGAATCTAATCAAGAGTGCTGATGGGAGATATATATTTTGCAATGGTAACCTCCCGCCAAAGGCTCTGACTAGTGATCAGATGCCAACACAGTTTAGCAGCAAGTGCGGTGGCAAATAGCTGAAGAACCTTAATGCCCCATCCTCCCCACTGTTTTGGTTTGTTGATGCGCTCCCAAGAAATCAAAGCGAAATAGCAATCTTTCTTTTGATTACGCCAAAGGAAATTCCGGCATAGCTTTTGAATTTGGTAGGTGACACCCTTTGGAATCCAAGCGAGGGACATCTAGTATACTGGAATAGCCTCAAGGACAGATTTAATAAGAACCAGTTGACTGGCCCTGGAGAGCCACCGATGAAGCCAGTGATTTATGCGTCGATCCACCTTGGCAATCAACCAATTCCAGTCCTTTGATTGGTAGTCATAAGGTTTTAAATGAAATCCTAGGTATTTCAATCCTTCCCCAATGCTTTGATGAGAATAAGGGAAGGAAACCAAATGACTGCCTCTTTCATGAGCAGAACAGTTGTTCATGATGATAGTTGATTTGCAGTTGTTAGGGGACATGCCGGTCGCTTTAAAGAAACATAGAAGAATCCTTAAAAATTGAATTGAGTCCTGGTAGGTGCCATCAAGGAAGATAAGAACATCATCAAAAAATAAAAGATGAGTTAGGTGCAAGATATCATTGATGTGAAGTCCATGGAGCTCTCCAGCATCTTTGGCCTTTTTAATGAGAGCAGAAAGAACTTCCATAACAATAACAAATAAAAGGGGAGAAAGTGGACAGCCTTGTCGCAAACCCCTCCCCGCATGAAAAAAATCCGATGCAGAGCCATTAAGGAGAATACTAAAGGATGTGTGATGGATGCACCCCATAATCCAGTCATTGAATAAATTAGGAAAACTAGTTTGTATGAGAATAATATGAAGATATGCCCAATTGACATGATCAAAAGCTTTTGCAAGATCAATTTTTAGGATGGTAAACTTTAGCTTCTTGGTCTTGATGGAGTGTAGGGCTTCTTGTGCTATGTCAATGGCCTCATGAATTTGGCGATGGTGAAGGAAGGAAAATTGTTCTTTAGCAATGTGAGCAGATAGGATGGGCTTAATGCGATTAGCAATGATCTTTGAGATAATTTTGTAGATACATTTACAGAGGGAGATAAACCTATAGTCATGGAAAGAGGTGGGGTGATCAATTTTGGGGATGAGTGCAATAAAGGTAGAGTTGAATCCATCATAAATTCTGCCATGCTTCCTGCTATCATCAATGGAAATAAGTAAATATATACCAATTAATTTGAAAAAATGAAGTTAAAATTCGATGGGCCATCCATCAGGGCCAAGACTTTTATCCCTTTTGAACCATTTAAGAACCCCTTCAATCTCTCCCAAGGTAGCAGGCACATTAAGGTCCTCCACTTGTTCTTGGTCCACAAATCTATTGAAGGATTTGGCAATGTTCATGCTCTCCGGTAGATATATTGAAGAGGGGCTCTGTATTGACTGCAAAAATGCTGAATACCCATGTCCAAGAGTTGTGGGTGAGTACGAGCCGTAAATCCATGTTGATCTGTGAGTTCCCAAATGGTATTATTGATCCTTCGACCATTAGCATAATGTTGAAATTTTTTTATGTTTTCATCGCCATCTTGCAGCCAAAGAGCCGGACTACGCAGTCTCCAATCAACCTCATTTTGTCGGAGCAACTTAGCTCTAGCAGCTTCAAGAGAGATAAGGTGGACCTTAGTATCAGCTGAGCAATATCCCAAGAGATCAGAATCATTAAGTTGTGCGATTTACAACTCAATTCTGCGCAACTCATATGCTTCCAATATCTTCTTCCTTTTAGCCCACTTGATTGTCAAGGCCTTAATCCGGTTTAGATTATCATTGATCACCCTGGGAGGGTCCAGGTCTGGCAAATGGTGACAATGTTGCCACTCCTGAGTTAGTAGGTCACAATAATTTTTTTCGAGGAGCCATATGGAGTTGAATTTGAAGGGAGGTCGGGAACGAAGAGGTCCAACCACAAATTCCAAGTAGACAGGTGAATGGTCCAATATTCCACCCTTGCCCACCCATTGTCTAGTGGTATTCATCTGATTGAGAAGCTGATGTTTGATAAGGAACCTGTCAAGCCGCCTAGCCACTCCCGCAGCACCAATTCTTCTATTCCTTCCAGTGGGTTGTAATTTGGGCATATGAATGTCTATGAAATCCATAGTATCCAAAAGAGATGCAAAATACTCTAATAACAGATCCGGGATAGCATGGGTACCCAAGGATTCGGCTAGGCCCAGTGAAAAATTGAGGTCACCTCCCAATATAATATTCATATCATTTAGTAATGAAGAACTTAATAAGGCATTCCAGAAGACTTCTCGGTTGGTACATGGCCCATAGATATTAATAAGAAGAATGGGTAAGGCAAGTGACACGAATTAAATCTCCATAACAATGGTGCAATTACTGCCCCAACAGTTTATCATCCGAGTGGTGTGGTTATTAATGCCTAGCGCACAATCCCCAGATCTGCCCCTCGCATCCAAAGTGATGAAGGTCCAGTTTGGTAGAAATGAATTGAGATTAATAAGAATGGTGGTGCCCTCTCCCAGAGTTTCTTGTAGGAATAGTGCATCAACCTGAGTTTTGTGGAGCAAGTCTTTCAGAGCCAGTCGTTTAACAGGGTTCGTAAGGCCCCTGCAGTTGAAAGTGAGGAAGATCATTGGGATACCCCGCCAGTGGGTTTTCTTGCTCTAAGAACCCTGATTAGGGAGGACTGAGTGCCCACCTCGACTTCTAGATTGGCACGTTTGATGGCCCTGGATAACGCCGATGGTCGACCTCGGGTTTTGGACGAAATAGCACAAGAGACCGGGCCAATTCCCAGAGCAGGTAGGGGATTTAAGTGTGAGATGGAGCGAAGGAAATAAGAGTGGCTAGAAGAGGCCGAATCAGTGGATGTAGTGGAGTTTTTACTGATCATATTGGTGAAGGTATGGGGTAAAGTGGGCGAGATGGGGGGGGGGCAAAGCAATAGAACAACTAAGAGAGGGAAAGGAGTTCAAATATTGCAAAACCGAAAGTGAAGATGCATGATTAATTGAAATAATACAGGATACAGGGGAGAGAGTGGTACCTGGCACAGTCAAGGAGTGGATCTGTGGGGTGGGCGTCGTTGATTGATGAGTTCGTGCTTGAGTGATAGGCCAGTTTGGGATCACCGGCACAAACTGAAACACAACATCCCCACTAGGTTGATCCTCATCCCACACCCCAGGTGAAATGGGGTCAGTCGGTGTAGCAGCGTGAGTGACCATCTTCTTACAGCTGATAGGGGCACCCAGGAGTGGAAAATCTTTATAAAGGTGTCCCACCTCATGGAATTTCTGGCATCTGAAAAGGACTCCCTCGTAATCCAGCATCTATTTCCAAATCATACCTTCAAAAAAATTGTTGTAGTTGTCATGCAGCCCATCTCGTGTGTTAAGAAATATAAGTATGCGAGACGCGGCCTTGATTTTGGTAACCAAATAGGATCTGTCATGGTCCAAATAATGAACAAAGTCTTAACCAATGTTCCGCAGAGCAGTCTCATTCTAGCATTGAACCGGAAATCCAGGAAGCCTCATCCAAATGGGTCAAAAAGAGGATACCAACGCTTAAGGAGCACCGGGTGCAGTTCAATGTGCCAATAATGCTTAAGTACCCAGTCAACTTGAGTCGAAATAGCGAAGGTAAGCATAAACCAGCCCCTGATGAGGATAGATACATCTGGGAGAGTCCCCAACACCCCTCCCCAAATCTCTGTAGTCCATTGCTTGAGTCTAGCAGTGGAATATTTACATCCCTTGACCTTCCCAACTAACATAGTGGCCGCAGTAAGCTCCAGGTTGTCCATGCCTCTGTCGCACCCAAAATTTGAGTTCCTGCTGTGCTTGTTCTTAGTCGACCGGTGCTTCTTTCCCTTTAGCAGACAGCTTAGAGTAGGCTCTGGTTCTCCCGAATCCTCCGATTCCGAGGTGGTGATGGGCGAAGTCCCGACCCGTGCTTCAGCTGGAACATTAACGATAGCACCTGAGGCCAGTAATGGAAGAGACCCCCCTACAGAAAAAGGAGGAACAACCCCACCTAATTTGAGCTGTTCGAAGTCGTGGGTTGTCGCCCCAATGAAAGTTAGGGCTTCATCCACTGTAGTAACGGTAGTCTCTAGGCCATTCTCTAGGCTGAACGGTGGAAACAAAGTCTGAGGACCCTAGAGGCAGTTGAATGTAGGTGACGGGGTGGAGAAGTAAGAGGGTCCAGTTCTTCACCGACAGAAGCTGAAGAGCTAAGCGTATTAACCGGGGAAGTGGTAATGGTGACCGGTGAGTTTGTCGCGGGGACCATATCCACCATATCCTTTCCAGCTGCCCCGTCGTTTTTCCCCCAAATGTCAACTCCCGCCAGAGGGTCATCAATATAATCCACTTATTCTTCATATGCACTCATTTTGTCCTTGGGAAGGAGTGCAAGGGGCTATTTAGAGCAGAAGAGGTCCCAAAAAACTGACAAAATAATAAACAAAACAAAACGCAACCCAACACAGGGAATCGCGAGAATACAACCAGTAAGCATAGAGCGGATAAAATAGAGTGTGAGTGCATGCCCTGTTGTTGCAGGTGCACAGGTGCCAAGATAATGAGAAAGAAAACCCTTGAGAATTGTTCTGAACACTGAATCGCCTAAGTAGTGCTACCCTATGTTTCCAGTCGACCAATCACCAGAGTTCAGATCCTAGCAGATAGCACAGGGAGAGTTAGGGTTGAGCTGAAGATATGCATTACAGGCTGTCCCAAACCTCCAAAGTGAACCAGGGATGTCGCCCCGCCATCGCTAGGGTTCCCAACCATTCGCTTCCATTAAACATTATAGTTAAAGTTCGTGATTCTTCATCTCCACAAGTTTACTTGTTTATCAATCATAAGCACTTTAATAAACCCTTGTACAAGAAGCAAACATTAACACTTTTAATATAAATCTGAAACTGATGCACAAGAAAACTAACAATCAAATTCAGATCAAGATGGTATCAGAGCAAAGGTTCTTTGCTTGTTTTTCTTGATATTTGTGCAAGAAAGGTTTTAATAGTTGCAATTTTGTGATGCTTACAAGGTTGAAGTTGCAGAGAGGAGAAGGGAAGTTATTGGTTGCTAGTCCTGAGGTTAGAACCAAAAGAAGGAGAGCTGAAAGAGAATCATCTTCACCCAAATCTCCACTCATAGCTGCACTTAAAGCACCTTAAGTTCTACCTCCAGAAGTTGATATTGAAGAGGTACAAATTGCACAAGAAGCTGAGTTGATTGAAAAGGTACAAACATCAGAAGCTGAGCTTGAATTCTTAGCCATCATGTTAGGTGTTGGAGATAATCATGGACATTGAGAAAAGGAAGATGTCAAGAGAGACTTCAATGACATTAAGAGGATGGTTAAAATCATGTTTGATGCATTCACTGCTGAAAGGGAAGGATAAGGATCTAGACCTCCACATGGAGAAGGAAGTTCAGATGATAAGAAGGATGAAGAGAAGAGTTTTAAGGGAAGTGGAGGAAAGCCACATCCATCTCCACCATCCTTATCCTCATCATCTTCATCAGCATCATCTTCCACTTCCAACACAAAAACCACCCATACTCATTCAAAAAACCCATAAAGTAAAACTCCATTACTCAAATTTGACACTAATTTTGAACTTCCCATGTACAATTGTGAGGTAAATGTAGAGAAGTTGGAAAATTGGATCCGTAAATTGGAGGTATACTGCAGAATTGAGAATCTACAAGAGGACAACATAAATATCCAATTGGCTTCATTGAGGCTAGAAGGATAAAAATTTGTCTGCTGGGAAGAAAAGACTCAAGAGGAAATGTGAATCCATGGTAAGATATCAATTTCTTGGGTTGAGTTTATTTCTTCAATTAAAAGACAATTTTATCCATTAGCCTATATGACAAAATCAATTATGAGTTGGAAAAACTTTAGGTAAATCAATGGTCAAATAGTTCAAGAGTATACCCAAGAGTTTAGAAAGAGGGATTTGTTGTTAGGAGTAAACTTGAAGTCCCAAGACATACTCTTGAAATCCATTGGGGGTTTACATTCCTATTTGAAACATACCATCCTTATTTTTAACCCAAGCAATTCATATGAAGTATGTGTGCAAGCCACACATCTTGAAGAAAGGGGAAAGAAAATTCAGGAAGAGGGTAGTAAGAAGAAGCCATTCAAGGGTAAGGGAAAAGAGAAGGGAGGAAAATGGAAGGGAAAGTATAATGAAAGGGAGAAAACTTCATGCAAACATTGTTCCAAAGAAGGGGATGATGAAGCCCACTGTTGGAAATTACATCCTGAACTAAGGCCTAGGAAACCAAACAATAAGGGGAAACAAAAGATGACTGCCACCACACAACGTGATCTTGGATCTGATTCCGGTGATGAGACCAAGATCGTAGCCATGGTAAAAAAAGGAAAAGAAGCCATAGCAAGTACTAGCTCCTCAAATTGTCACAACAACACTCCAAATGAAGGCACAAGGATAGAATTGTTCAATGTAAGTAGAAATTTCTGAATCTTATACTTTATTCAGAAATTATTACTGTTAATCCGGTTATGCTCCTCCTACTTAGAAAATTTATTAAATGAATAAATTCAATTTAAAATCGAAGAAAAACATGTAACAAATCTCTACTAATCCAGATCTAGAATAAGCACATGCACACATTGAAAAGTGACACAGTTATTTCTGGACAAATAGTCCTCGGAAAAACCCAATGCGGGAAAACTGGTATCTGGTTGCTGGAGGGTCTTATTATTAAGACTATTTATGAATACAAAAATATGGTTTCCAGATCTAGAAAACCCGATAGAGAATACACTAGATCTACAACTCACTGGCTGATCTAGGGCTGGTATGGAACCAGCTCTAAAAATATAAGAAAAGAGAGATCAACACCTTAGAAATAGCCACTTCGAGGGGGCAACCTCCAAATACATTACATAAATTAACAATTCTTCGATGATACAAATGACAAAACCTCCTTCTATACATAGGAGTCCATGGGGCCACAATATAATCCTAGCCGACCTAACAGTAATAATGTAAAGGCACAATAATAACAATATTGGGCTTAAATGGGTACAACTATAACAATAAGGGGGTTACACTAACAACAATAAGGGACTATACTAGTAATATAGGGACCTAACATGCCCTTCTCCTTCAAAAAAGTGTTGTCCTCAATGCTTGAGTAGCTTCAGATTCTTCTGTATAAAATTCTCATCCTCCCATGTAGAATATTCAGTGGGTAAGTTCTTCCATTTGATGAGATACTCTGATATTGATTGATTTCGTAGCTGTCAAGTTCTTATTTACATGAATGCTTCAGGTTCCAATATGATTTTTCCTTCCTCATCAAGTTCTGGCAATATTGTTTGAACTGGAAGTCTGTCCCCTATAACCTTCTTTAAGCATGAAACATGGAAAACTGGATGCACTCACGAATAAGTAGGAACCTCCAATTTGTATGCCATAGTACCAATATTTTGCAACACCTTGTAAGGACCATAGTACTTTGGCGATAATTTATTATCCTTCTTAGCTTGTTTGAGGGACATTTTTTTCTATGGTTGTAGTCATAAAAATACCCAGTCTCCTACATCAAAACTTCTCTCACTGCGATGGTGATCTGCCTGTTGTTTCATTTGATTTTTTGCCAAATTTAGGTTATCCTTTAAGAGTTGGAGAACTTCTTGTTGATGCTCGATGTGATCTTCCACTACTTTAACTTGAGAATTTTATCTTAAAGAATATGTGATGGATGGTGGATGATATCCATAAAGTGCAATAAATGGGGTCATTTTTGCTGTAGTATGAAAGGAAGTGTTATACACCATTCAATGAGAGGTAACCACTTAACCCATTGTGTTTGCTTATCTGATAACAAAACAACAAAGATATCCGTCCAAAAATTTCCAGTAAAAATGGGATCTCAGTCACTTATAATAATCTTTGGGTTTCCATGTAGCTTTTGAATTGTTTCCATAAATGCAGTAGCAATTGTACTTTCTTTAAATGGATGAGATAATGCAAAAAAGTGTGCATACCTGGTAAGTTTATCAACTACCACCATGATGACACTCTTTCCTTCAGACTTAGGTAAAACTATGATAAAATCCATTGAAATCTCCTCCCAAAATTGACATGGAATGGATAAAGGTTGTAGAAGACCCTAGGTCTTAATTGTCTCAACTTTATTTTGTTGGAAAACCAAAAATTCCGCCACAAACTTTTGAATATCATATTTAAGGCCATCCCAAAAAAATTCTTTCTTCACCTTGTGGTAATTTTTTAAAAATCCCGAGTGTCCTCCTAAAGGAGAATTGTGAAATTCCAAAAGAATATTTTGTTTTAGTTGGGAATTATTGCAAATATATAAGAGATATTTGTACCATAGGGAATCATTTTTCCAACTAAATGTATTAGATGTACTAGGATCTTGTTGCAGCGTTTGAATGAGTGTCCACACTTCTTCATCCTTATTCCATTCATCCCTTGCTTTAGTTATCCAATCTGGTTGGATAATAGAAATGGCAAAAAACAATGCTTCCACCTCTTCATCCTTTTTTGAGAGTGCATCTGCAACAACATTTAGCTTCCCTTTTTTGTATATGATTTCAAATTCATAACCCAACATCTTTGTAACCCATTTTTGGTGCTCTTCTGACGATAGTATTTGTTCCAAAAAGTGTTTAATACTATCATGATCAGTTTTTACCTTGAAATGTGTTCCCATTAGGTAAGGCTGCCATTTCTTTAGTGCATGTAGTATTGCAAACATTTCCTTCTCATAAATAGATTTCTGTAAATACTTTCCTTTGATTAGACGACTTTCAAAAGCAATGGGTCTTCCTTCTTGCATTAAAATAGCACCAATTCCATTTCTTAAGGCATCACATTCCACAATTTTTTTTTTTGTGAAGTCTGGCATAGCTAAGACTGGTGCTAGGCACATTTCCTCTTTAAGATGTCAAAGGCCTTATTTTCTTTAGGAGTCCATGAAAATGCATCTTTCTTCAATAGTGTTGTTAGAGGGGCTGCTATTCTCCCATAATTCTTAACAAACTTGTAATAATACCCTATTAACTTGAGAAATCCTCGCAACTGCTTTATGGTTGTGGGGACTTTCCATTCCTTAATGGCTTTAAGTTTGTTAGGGTATACCTTAACACCCTTGTGAGATACAATATGACCCAAATATTCCACCTCTTGTACTCCAAAGAAACATTTGGATGTTTTTTCATAAATTGTTTCTCCTCCAATAGTTTGAGCACCCTATCAACATGTTGAACATGATCCTTCCAAGACCTGCTATAGATTGGTATGTCATCAAAAAATACTAGAACAAATATTCTAAGGAAGGGTTTGAAAATGGAATTCATCAACCCTTAAAATATAGAAGGTGCATTGCTAAGGCCAAAAGGCATGACCAAAAATTCATAATGACCCTCATGAGTTCGAAATGCTATTTTCGGAATATATTCAGTCTTCATTCTAATTTGATGATACCCTGAACGAAGATCCAACTTGGTAAAAAAAATTGCTCCATGTAATTCATCCAATAATTCATCAATCACCGGAATGGGAAATTTATCTTTAATAGTGAGCATATTGAGCTCCCTATAATCTGGACACATGCGCCATGATCCATCCTTCTTATGCACCAATACTACTGGAGCTGAGAAAGAACTTTGACTAGGTTGAATTATACTAGCCTCTAACATTTCTACAATCATACGTTCAATTTTTCTCTTTTGGACATAAAAATATCTGTAAGGCCTAATGTTTAGAGGAGCACTTCCTGGAATCAAATGAATAGCATGATCATGATAAAAAATAGGTGGGAGTCCTTGGGGAGTTTCAAACACCTCGGAATGATTGTTCAAGACTTTTTGGAGATATGGAGAAATAGATGATTTTGATGTTGGAACTTCTAGTGAGCATAATTGTGCAATTACGCCTCGTTTTTATTTCTTCAGAAGCTTTGTCATGATATTAGAGCTTATTATATTTCTTGGCTTCCCTGTGATACCATGTAATTCAATTTCCTTTCCTTCCGAAAAAAATTTCAAGAAAAGTTCTTGAAAATTAAAAGGTATCGTCCCCAAAGATTGTAACCATTGTACTCCTAGTACAACATTAACACATCCCATTGGAATGGAAAGCATTGGACTATTAAAAACATATTCCCCCATGGTTATCTTGATATTATGACATTTTCTAGAGAAATTTATAGTTCCTCCATTTGCAACCATCACTTGACATTCTGGTGTTGGGTATAGGAAAATATTCAATTCCTTGGCTACCTTACAATGAATAAAATTATGGGTACTACCCAAATCAATCAACACTATTACCTTTTTATTTTTTATATGTCCGTCTATCTTGAGATTTTGAGGAGTGGCAATTCCTGCCAATACATTACACAATATAGTCGAACTCATTTCTTCTTCTTCTAGGGTTTCTTCTTGGTGTATATCCTCTTCTTTTGAAGTTTCTTGTTCATTTTCTTCCTCCTCTTCACAATATATGTAAAATAATTTCTTCTTAGCACACTTATGACCTTTAGTGTATTTTCTATCACAACTGTAGCAAATCCCTTTTTCTCTTTTTTCTTCCAATTGTTGTGGTGTCAACCTTGTAGGTTGTGGAAGTCTAGGAGTAGCAACACTTCCTTCTTTATAGATGTGAGTGGTAGGCTTCCTTGTTGCCATAATTTTACATTCAATTTTTATTTCCAACCTGAATTCCTTCTCCAATGAATCAGGTTCCCAAACGCGAACTTCATGTTGGATGTTATCCTTTAAAGTCCCTATGAAGACATCAATTCTGTGTCCGTCTAGAATATCAGTTACCCTTATATTCAATTTTTGGAAGTCCTCAATGTGTTTCGCCACTAAACCCTTTTGTTTGAGATTTATCAATTGGATAAAGAATGTGTTGCTCTTTGTAACCTCATAATGTGCTATCATTTCCTCCGTAAAAATTGACCAAGTAACAATTTTTTTATGGGAGCAAAGCCATTGATACCATACAAATGTATTTTGTTCTAAATGTAAAGTTGCAATGCGTACCTTTTGTGTGTTTTGCACATTATTGAGATCAAAATATTCCTCCATCTGTAGTATCCATGTTACATGATCCTTGCCATCAAACTTCCTCATATCCATCTTTGGAATATGGTGGTTCTTCAATCCAACATTAGAGTTTATAAAATCACGATTAACATTTATTTTTTTCTCATCATGAGTTTCCTATATTATCTTTCCGCCATTAGGAATAATTTCTTGTATTAACCTTGTCATAAAACCTTCCATGTCTGATTTTAGATCATTATTCATGTCTTCCATGTTGACTTTCATTTTTTCATTGATCTTAGCTTCCATGTCATCCATCTTAGCTTCCATGCTAGCTTCCATGCCATCCATTTTAGCTTCCATGCCATTCTTCAAACCATCCATCTTAGCTTCCATGCCTTTCTTCAAAAATTCCATTTCATTTTTTGTTTCTCTTTGCGAGAGCAAAATTTGGTGCACTTGATTTTGTAATTTTGATATGTCATGTTGTGATTCTTCCTCTTCACGAGTCATAGTAGAGCATTCTAAAGGCTTAATGGGTGTTGAATTATTTTTAGGTGGAGTTTTAGAACCCAATACTGATATCTATGCTTCAATATGCCCTTGGAATCACTTCAAACTGATTTTTCACACAAGACTTATGCAATTCGAAAAAAATACACACCTTTTTATTTTGTTTAAGGAGCTTGATATTGAAGCTGAATTATATCTGTGATTTCAGATCTTAAATATTTGAAATTAGGCCCTGTAGTATTCCTTCAAATATTCTTTAGAATCCCATAGGTATGACCTGATTTGGATTCTTCAAGGAAAAGTTATGCCCAATCTCCCACAATGACCTAATTATGGACTAGTTCAGTAGAGCAAATTTGTACGATGTGCCACGTTTCACTGTTTCCTCCTTCAGCTCTGAAATTGATACAAAGGAAACCAAACTCCATGTGTTTGTGGCCACTTTTTAAAAAATTCCAATCCGATGCTCAGAGAGATATTTATGACAATTTTCCCACAATTACCTCTTTGAGATGAAATTCGAGAGCCTGAACAAACCCTAATTTCCACAGATCATATCTTCGAAAATATTGTGAACCAAGATATGAAATTTTTACTGGAAGTTCCTTAGCATTCTAGCTTCGCTCTATAAAATTTTTATCTTTTGAACCTGCGTAGAAAAAATTTATAGTGCAAATTCCATGATGACATGTTTTATGTGAAATTCAGGAGCTTGAAAAATCCATAACTTTCATAGATCATATCTCCGAAAATATTGCGAACCAAGATCTAAAATTTTTACAAGACGTTCCTCAAGAGTTTGGCTTTGTTTTGTAAAAATTTCAGCTTCTGAAACTTTATAGAAAAAACGTTATAGCGAAAATTCCATAATGACCTGTTTGGAGCAGCGAAACCCTAGAATCCACAGCTCTGATACCAAATGTTATGAAACCAACTCCAAAAATAGAAGAAAAGAGAGATCAACGCCTTAGAAATAGCCACTTTGAGGGGGAAACCTCCAAATACATTACATAAATGAACAATTCTTCGATGACAAAAATGAAGAAATCTCCTTCTATATATACAAGTCCATGGGACCACAATATAATCCTAGCTGACCTAACAATAATAATGTAAGGGCAGAATAATAACAATATTGGGGTTATAGGGGTACAACAATAACAATAAGGGAGTTACAATAACGACAATAAGGGACTATACTAGTAATATAGGGACCTAAGAAGGGCCAAAATAATGATTGATTCACACCCTCAAACGTGATTTACAGAACTGAGCCAAAATTAGGGCCTAGAAACCCTAGCACTGCCCCTGAAAGCCTCTGCATCAGCCTCTAAAGCCCCTCAAACCCTCAGGGCTACTTCGGAAGGGACTGCATTACCCCAAACTGGGTGACGTAGTTACTACCTTGCCCCTGAAGGGTTTCCTGCTGAAATTCACGCTGTCTTTACTAATACTTCTGCTGCCTTCTTCTCTGTTGTCCTTGAGCTAATCTATGCCTCTTGTGTATTCTAGACCCTGGGATCAGATCATCCCCTTGGAATAAATTCGCCTCTCTGCAGCTGAAACATTTCTAAGTATTCTTAGCAAACCCTGCCCTAGAATCTCAGCTTAGCTTTAGTGCTCTGCCTCTGTGTGTCTTTACAAATGACCCCAAGCCTTTCCTTTATAATTTTCTCGTTGACAAATCAAAAACCAAGATTAAATATTTAATAAATGGCTAAGATTAAAATACACTTTGATCCGTGTGACTTAAGTCAATTTCATCACATGTTTAATTAAATTCACTTTAATTATTTAAGTTCCCTACGTTTTAACTTAGGAAATACATTAAAATAATTAATTAATTTAATATCTCCTAAACCATATGAAATTTCCCAAATCAATTTCTGGGTCTTGTAGATCAAGTGTACTCTAGTCCCTCCACAAAATTTTGGAGCTAAAGCACAACTGATGCTACCACAAATACACAAAATCTCAATAATACAAAGATTGATGCATTGTTTGATAGTGGGTCACTGGAAAACTTTATTTTAGAAGACTTGGTCAAATAGCTTAACCTTGAAACTGTACCACATCATAAGCCACACAATTTGGGTTGGATAGTTAAGAATGCCAATTTAAAGGTACAAGAAAATGCATATTTTGATTTTCCATTAATGTAAACTTTGTTGATGAAGTTGAGTTAGATGTGGCTCCACTTAACATTTTCGGGATTATCTTAGGAAGTCCATATTTGTATGACAGGAAAGAGGTATTTTATCGCCATGAGAACAAATATCATTTTCACAAGGATGGGTGGAGTATATTGTGAGAGCTCATTGCAAAAAGATGAATATTTCTTTAGTTAATGCAGGGAAGAAGAAGACAATAGTTAACGCAAGTAAACATTTTGTGCTTCTCATGATCAAGAAAAAGGATGATATTGAAAATGAATATTTTGAAGGATGTGATGAGAAATTAAAATCTGTTTTGTTTGATGTGGTAAGTCAGCATGGAAATATTTTTCAAGAACCAAGTGGGTTACCTCCCAAGAGGGGAATTCAACATGAGATTCAATTGTCGCAAGATGTTCCACTTCCAAACATTGGTATGTGACGCATGTCAATTATGGAGAGTTTGGAAATCAAGAAGAAATCCAAGAATTTTTGAATAAAGGTATCATATGCCCATCTACTTCACCATGTGGTTCACCGATTTTTTTGGTACCGAAGAAGGATGAGACTTGGTGCATGTGCATAGATTTCTGTGCATTGAATAAAATCATGGTAAAGAATCACTATCCACTACCACACATTGATGATTTTCTTGATCAGTTAAGTATGAAAATTATTTCACTAAGCTAGACTTACGAAGTGGTTATCATCAAGTTAGAATAGTTGAGAAGGACATTTGAAAAATTGCATTTAAAACCAGATAAGGATTGTTTGAGTGGCTAGTTATGCCATTCGGTCTAACAAATGATCCAACTACTTTCATGAGAGTTATGAATGATGCTTTAAGACCATTTATAGATGACTTTGTCGTTGTTTACTTATATGATATTTTGATATTCATCAAATCAAGAGATGAACATGTCATACATGTGAACAAGGTACTTGATGTTTTGAAAAAAGAGAAATTATATTTAAAGATGCCGAAGTGTGAGTTTGGAAAGACTTATTTAGTGTATTTTGGACACATCATTGGAGGAGGTGAGTTGAAGATAGACCCTTCGAAAGTATAGGTCATTTTGAATTGGCCCAAGCCCAATACCGTTATGGAGGTAAGAATCTTTCTTGGGGCAGCACAATATTGGAGGAAATTCATTGCTAATTTTTCTTCCATTGCAGTTCTGTTACATACATTGACAAGTGTCAAGAAAGCCTTCCATTGGGGAGATATGCAACAAAAATCATTTCATTATTTAAAACAAAAGATCTGTTTAGCATCGGTATTGTCTCTTCCGAATCTTAGACAACCATTTGAGTTCCAAACAAATGCTAGGGATTACGCCATGGGAGAAGTTCTCATGCAGCATGGTAACCCTATTTCATTTCATTCTAAAATTTTTAATGGAGCTATGACTAACTATCCCACCTATGACAAAGAGTTATATGCATTAGTAGAAATTGTAAAGAAATGGAAGCACTATTTGATGGGGAAAGATACCATTATCCATACCGACCATCAGCCATTGCAGTACTTACAATCACAGTCAAAATTTCAGCAATCAAGACATTTCATATGGATGGTATTTCCACAAAAAATTAATTTGGTTATCAGGTATAAAAATGGAATTTACAATAAGGTAGTTGATATGCTTTCTAGACCTATTGTAAATTCATCTATTATACTCAAGCACAATTCAATTATGCACGAAAGTTACATTGAACAATATGCATATGATAGTGATTTTCAAGATGTGTATGATATCTCGAGTCAAGGAAATCAAATTGAAGATCTAGATTATCAATCGCATAAAATTTTGTTGTATCACTTGGGAACTTATGTATTCCACAGGGAGAAGGAAACAATGTCATAAGGGAGGCACATACTTCATCGATTGCTGGACATTTTGGTGTAGGCAAGACAATAATGAATCTCCAAAGGTATTGTTATTGGACACACATGATTGATAGTGTATCTCGTTTTATTATAGGATGTTATTTTTTTGTAATAAGTAAGCCTATTAATAGGAAACTTGGATTATACACTCCACTTCCGATTCCTACACATCCTTGGGAGATTATCTCAATGGATTTTGTAGGAGGTATTCCAATGTCAAGGAAAGGTCATGATTAATTGTATGTTGTTGTAGATAGGTTCAAAAAAATGTGTCTTTTGATGCCATGTAAAAAACAAATTACAGCTGAAATAACAACTCATATTTTCTTTCAAAATGTATGGGTTCATTTTGGTCTTCCTAATTCTATTGTAAGTGATCGAGATTCCCGATTCATTGGGAATTTTTGGTCAAAATTATGGGACATGATGGACACTAAGTTGAAGAAGAGTACAAAATTTCATCTGCAAAAAGATGGACCGACCGAGGTGGTTAATAGAAAAGTCATTCATCTTCTTAGAGGTTATTGCAACAAACATCCCAAGTTGTGGGATGAAAAATACATTCAACATGTATACAATAGGGCAAAACATTCTTCCACAAACACATCACCATTTGAGGCATGTCTTGGGTACTTTCCAGGATCGCCTTTGGACTTCATATTTGAGAAAAATGTCGCTATAGATGGTCCTAGTGACATAGATAAGGCAAGGGAGTTCATTGAGAAAATTTAGTTGGTACATCACACAGTGCAAGAACAAATTGAAAAGAGTCAAAGCAGCTACAAGGAAAGGAATGAAAACACCATGTTGATCACAAATTCCAGGTTGGAGATCAAGTTTGGTTATATATCAAAAAATAAATACTGCAAGGGGAAGGTAAAAAGCTTAAGACAATCCATTATGGCCCTTTTAAAATTCTGGAAAAGATTGGTAACAATGCATTTTATCTAGATTTTCCTCCTTATATGAAAATATATTCTTTCATTAATGTTGATAATTTGAGATTGTTTGAGCCTCCTTTGATTGATGATTAGAGAGAGCATGTTTTGCTGCAATCAATAGATGATTTCTCACCACAATATCTTGATGAAATTTAGCAAGATCTCATACTTGACAGAAGAACCGAAACTTCAAGAAGAGGGAATGTCGAATACCTTAGAGTGGGACTCAAGGGAAAAAATCATTCCAAGGCCAAATAGATGGAGATTGAAAGGGTGGGAGTTGTACCCTCACCTGCTGAAAAATTGATAGTATCTTTTGGGGTCCAAAAGGCTTCTAGTGGGGAGGAATGATCAGAGGATCAATATTTAGCTCAAAAATTAAAATGCTCAGAAATTATCCAAACCAGAACGACAACGTAGAGCTCGTCTCCAGATTCCGGTGCAATTCGTTTAGTCAAAATCCGACTCCGAATGAAGAATTTATGACCCGTTGTCCATTTTCTGAAACATGTAAAAATTTTGCAGAATAGTGACATGCTGATGACATGGCAGCCTAATAAGCACTCCAGGTATATCCAAGGATTATTCTCTAGTTTTAGCCTAATGACACTGTGACAAGTGTCATAATCAAATTCACCAGTGAAATTTGGAAATGATTTTTTCTTGTATATCTATCCTAAGGTTGAAGGAGATTTTTTTTAAAATTTGGAATAGTCCAACCAAAGCTGGACATGTGGTGCAACTAGGGGCCACCACGTGCCCCCTCTGGTGGACCCATACAACCTTAGGACTGTGTTGAAATTTCTGAATCAATTCATTATGCCAAAGTCTAGACATGTGCTATGGGTTGAATAGATATTACATATCCTAAGTTTCGAACCATTGGAATGATGGTTATTGTGGGTTGGACGTATTTGTTTTAAACCTAAGGTTTTAAACCTTGGATAGGAGGACCATATATGGTGGGTGACAAAATGAACGTATTTCATTTAAACCTAAGGTTATAACCTATGGAGGCGGGACATTATTGTGGCTGAACATTTATCATAACCTATGGTGGAAACTATTCACGCGGATGGATATATATATATATATATATATATATATATATATATATATATATATATATATATATATATATATATATATATATATATATATATATATATATATTATTGGTAGAGTCATATTAACCTATGGTTTTTAACCTCTAGAAGCGACATATATGTATGCACACGAAGATTTATTATAATTCAAAGTTTTATACTGAGGTTGGTTACTATGGCGTGGATCAAAATTATGGTGTTGGGGTTGGGGTCGAACCCATGACTTGCCCCGCACCACGCCTAGGCCTTACCGCTTGTGCTCTGCAATGGCTCTTAACCATCCATGGTCACCACTACTACTTATGTTTTAACGTTTCCGGCAACGGGGGTTTGGTGGGGGCTAGCCTCATGGGCTAGCCACCTCCCATATGACTACACCACTATAACCAAGGGCGAAGCCAAACTTAAACGACAAAACATATTAATAATTAAACCCTATTTATTAGTGTTAATCCATGGGATTAAATTTAATTAAAACCAGATTATGGTATATGGATAATGCATAATTAATTATGCGCTTATCCATAATTAAGCTGTCATTAATTTCTAGTTAATCCGTGCTTAACTTTGCGACGGACTTAGAGGCAGCTCCATATTTAGCGGATTTCACCAAAAACAATAGAGTTATCTGGAGTCCTTCTAGATTTGGAGGAGAAATAGTAGGGAAATTTGTTTTTTCCATAACTGAGCCAATTTTAGACCAATTTTGGCTAAGGAAGAGTCATTATTGGTATATTTTGATGTTTTGGACACATTGGAGTAGGTTGCAGAGGAAACAGGAGGCTGTAAACATCATTATTTGCACAATTGAGCTAATATAAAGGCCTATGCCATGGAAGCTGGACCAAGGAGATGTAGCCCAGGAGGGGTTAACTCCTTCATCAAACAAAGTGTTATTGATTCAATTGTCATGGTTTGTTGTGTGTTTATGCTTTTGTTCAAAATTTAGTTTCCATGCTTTTATTTTCATGTATTCAACTTAATCTCCACAATTTTACTTTTTATCAATCATAAGCACTTCAATATTGTAGAAGAATCAAACATTAACACTTTTAATATAAATTATAAACTGATATTAGCACAGAAAAACTAACAATCAAATTCAGGTCATCTGGGCACGAATGAGTCGACAATAAGTTCAGATCGAGAGATATTGGGCATACACGAGTTTATCACTGTATAAGTGATTAGCCATGCGTCAAAGTGGTATCACAACTTTCAAAGCTCTGAACTTAGAATAAAAGTTGATGAGGGAAGAACAAAAGGCTAAAATTAACAGGATTTTGACTAGCAAAAGAATGCCACAGTGAGGCACAATTAATAGAATATTGGAAAGGGTTGGAGAAGTAGACAATCATGTTTGAGTATTGATTATTCTAGATGATTGAAATTGCTAAATAATTTGATTGAAGGTGTTTGTTTGAGAAAATTTAAATTTATTAGGAAATCAATTTTCTCTAAGAAATAGTGTTTGAAAAATTTGGAGTAGATTGGAAAGGGTGAAGTGATCTTAGTTGAAAAGTATATTGCATGTCGAAGAAAAAAGTAGGGTGTAGAAAATTATCAAAGAGGAGGAATATTTGATAGATATTGATGTTTGTATTTATAATAGCGATAAGGAATTTGTGTTGTAGGTTGCAGGTATACACCAATAAATTTGCGATGAAAAAGATGAATAACTCACCAAAGAAGTGACAAAAGAATAAGAAACAACCAAGAAAATTCAAGTGAGAATATGTTTACAAGTTGAAGTAGACATTAACAGGAGGAAGTTGAAACTAGTTAGAAAGCAAACAATTTTGTAAAAGAGAAGAGGGAACATACATTATCTCAAAAGCAAGAAAAATTATAATAGAACCAAAAAAAAATTTAAATTACTATAGAAAAAGAGGCGAGGGCAACAAAGTTCTCAAGAGAAGTGAGAAGGATAAATCACAGTAGCCTGATAGCTTGAAAGATGAGGAGTAGACGTGCTCTAGGAAGAAGATGAAAATTTTCTACTCTAGAGGAAAAGAAGGAAAATGCCGACTTCCAACAATTACAATTTGGTAGAAGTTGGTAAAAGGGAAGTTTCG
Organism: Pinus albicaulis; assembly: GCA_034641835.2. Classification (NCBI taxonomy): domain Eukaryota; kingdom Viridiplantae; phylum Streptophyta; class Pinopsida; order Pinales; family Pinaceae; genus Pinus; species Pinus albicaulis. The sequence goes on along the minus strand of CM076582.1, from coordinate 969,364,902 downwards.
CAGTGAGTGTGGGTAGACTTGCCAAGAGGAAGTTCCAGAAGTGAAACCAAGAATACCAAAAGGCCGAGCTCAGGAGAAATATTGGTGAGGTATTCGTAGAATGGCTTGTTACATGAAAGATGAAACAATTGGTTGTATTTCATAGGTGAAAAAGGAGAGTTAATGAGAGAGGAGGTAAAATATGGCTACAAATAATCATATGATGAATTCAGATATAGGTCATAGTCAAAGAATTTTGGATGTCAAAATCAATGGCAAAAGGAATGATTGATGAAGAAAGAGAGTAAGAGATAACAAAGATGAAGGAGGAATTAAACGATATGAAGGAGCAACTAGAAAAAATGAACCAATTGCAAGAATAATTAATGAAGGAATTTAGGAATGGAGTCGATGTTTCGAAAAGTGTGCAATGACCACTTAAAAAGTTTCATGCAAGCAATCGGAGAAAGAGGATGAGGAATCTAATAAAAAATTGGTTGAGGATGCTCAGAGAAGCTGAGAATAAGGAAAAGAAAAAGTGAATTTGTGTACTTGAATGAAGATTTTTCCTTGGAGAGGATGACAATGATGAAGATGCCAAAATGAAAAATTTTGAGATTCTCACAAAGAATTTAGATAGTGAGCAAGTGATGGTCAAGATGTTTATAGAAGAAAATTCCATATTAATTTTTATTTTAACAATTAGTGTATGAATGTATGAGTTGTTCTAGATGAAGGACATAGCATTGATTTTGTTCTTCGCATAGATGAGGAATAACCACTAAGTAATGTTATACAGGCTGTAAGGAAGACAAAGGATAGTCAAGATGAAGACTATGTTTAATGGGAAAATGTAGCCATGGAAGAACAACTTGAGATTGAGGAGCACATGTGTGTGGATACTAAGGATGATGAGGAGAATTTGTCTACAATGAAAGAATCAGAATCCAACAATGATGAATATTTTATGGGTAGCTTGAAGGTTTTAGTGCCACATCGAGAAGGATGATGGAAGAAACAAAAGAGACTTCCAGGTCTCATATTTTTATAACTAAAAATTGGTTTGTGTATGGAGGTAATGCAAATATACAAGGAACAAAAAAATGGATAGGAAATACTTCACTTGATGAAGTACAAGAACCATTGGAAAAGGACCTGTAGGATTACAGAGAAGTGAATATGGAAAACATTGCAACAATCTTGATATTCTTAGAAGGCTGGTTGGAGAATCCACAGATAGTGGATTGGAATAGTCCAATTGAGGAAGACGTCAAGTTTTCCATGGAGAAAATGGTCAAGTTTTCCATGGACAACGATGATAGCAAGCTCTAGTATAAAAAGCAAGGAATGACGAGAGCAACTCAAAAAAATTGGTATCCTGATATAACGATAGAGTACAACAACAGATTCCAGAAAAAAGTAGTGATTTGTGCCGTGTTTGTGCCAAACAAAGGATGAGATGGATATTTAAATAGATGAAATGAGGAAACTGATGTTGAAAGAACCTCAAAAAAATAGGTGTTTTGGGTAGAGGAAAATGAAGGAAAACATATTGCAGATGGTGGAGCAAGTTTACATCATCAAGGAAGGAGGAATACTACAACATAAAGTATGGAAGCCTGAAAGTATGAAGAAGAGAACAACAAAGCTGCAACATGGCAAAGAGAACAACCATTTGCAAAATAAAATTTAAGACATGAAGATTCACTTCATCAACACATAGTTAGAAGATCATGATTCTTTCTCACCTTGGGAGTTTGATGCAGGAGAATTCAAATTTCCAAGTCAAAATTGTATTTTGGCTAGACCTAGGTGTATTCATTTACTAAGGGAGTTGGTTCCCTAATTGAATATAATTATTTATTTATTGTATTTTCTATGTTTTTAAATAATTCTAAAAAAATGTATTTTTAAATACAATTGTATCTATTCTTTGGGATAAGTCTCAAGAATATGTAGTGCGTTAGCGATATTTTGGGATTAGTTAGATATTTTCAGAAAAATATGGATTTAGAGGATCTAGTTCAGATATGTAAATAACGAATCTCAACTTGAATTTACTTCATAATCATTTTGTATAAACATGTAATCATATATGGATATAAAGAGTGTAAGTGTAGGAAGAGAAGTAGAAGTGTGGGCTGAGAGGCTTGAGGAAGCCAAGTGTGGCCAAGGCCAAGATTAGGGCCAAAATAATGTAAATCAGGCCAAGATAGGCCTTTGTAAATTCCATGTATGTGTGTATATTGTTAATGGTAAAGAACCCTTTTTGGGTATTTGAAATCTATGTGTACCAAGCCTTGTTTTTATTAATCTTAGACGGGAGTACGCTTGAAGAGGAGTAGAAAACAAGTGTTGAGATGATTCTAATTGTAGACCTAACCCTAAAATCAATGATAATTTTTTTTTTATAGCGGACCAAGGTATTGTAGAGTGAATAATGTTTTATGTATACAAGGGCTAAATGTCTTACTACATTAGAGGATAGATCTTAATTGATTGTTGATCAATACACACGATCAATGTTCCAAAGAGATTGTAGTCATGTAGCGAGGTAATTAGAGTAAGTGTAATAAAAGCATGGAGGTATAGAGGAGTGACAGAGAGGAGAGATAAAGGAGTGATGAAACACTAATGGATTAATGCACAAGTACACAAGTATAAGGAAAAAATAATTAGTCTTTTCTTATGTTCCAATGAAACCGTCATTTAACAACATCGAAAGACAAAAGTTAGAGCTCCATCAGGAGAAAGACATTCAATTAGTAGTGACAAGCTGTAGGTTTCATATCGAAAGGACAAGAGAGGAACACCTAAGGGAAGAGACAGGCTAAGTGGATTCCAGGCTTACGTATAAAGGAATCCAGCCAATCTAAAAAAATCAGAATTGCATAGAACACAAGTGGGATCACGAGGACATGTTGACTTAATACCAAAGGAAAAGGATTTAAAGAATTTGATAAATGATCAGGAAAAATAAATGACAAGAGTCCGGATCAACAACTGACAAAAACATCTCCATTTCCCAAAGTCTATTTCCCAAAAGGTAAAGAGTTTGTGCACTTTGGATAGGGCCGAGCCGACGAGAACCAGGAAAATATGGCATGTGGGTCAAGTGAGTGAGAGTATGAGGAAGGATAGTGGAGTAAGGCCGTGCATTTGTTTATCCCAAAAGGAATAGCTTGAAATTAGAAACTCCCGTAGCAAAATGAAACCTATTTTTTGGAAATTTGTTGGGGCCACGAGTTTGGGGCTTCGAAGGCAAGAAGCATGCAAAGTGGGACCAACAATAGATAAAAGGAAAGTGCACAAGTATATTAATTTTAGGGTTTTTCTCAGTCTTGCACCATGATGGTTCTTATGAGGATTTTGGAGTTTAACTGAGAACTTAAAGAAGAGAAAGTGAAAAATCACAATGGTTCTACAACTGAGGGAAAAAAGGGTTGATTTCATATGAAATTATCAACAAATTCAACCCGTAGTAATGATTTTGTTGAACAAAGGAAATAAGCAGACCATTGGTCTAGGCATGAACGAGTCGACAACAAGTTCTGATCGAGAGATCTTGGGTATACACAAGGTTATCATTGTATAAATGATTAGCCCTAAATCACCAAAGCTAAAGATAATCTTACAGTTTATCAGGTTGTGAATGCATGAATGGAAATCATAGTTGCATGAAACAATGTTTCATTATGTGGAGTTTTCATTGTGTGAAGGAAGCTTCCTCCATGCAATGCATGGTTTCATTAGAAAACAATAAAACTAAAAATCATAAATATAAATTAAATTAATTTAACTTTATGAATAAATAAAATTTATTTAATAATAAATGTTATCAATTTCTAAAAACAATTATTATTATTATAATATAAAATTATAAATAAATAAAATAAGACATTGAAAAATAATATCATATTTTAAACTTTTTAAAAACATTACAAAATTATTTTCCCACTTTGCTCTTTCAATAATAATAACTTCAAAGCTTAGATGTATAAAAAGCTGTAAAACTAAAAAAAGATAATTAGCAAGGTTGTTCATTTTTATAATATTCCATGTTTATTTTTTGGACAATTTGCATGTAGAAAATATTTGAAATTTTCTTTGGTGAACACTTCATTCAAATGTGAATAAAGAGAAAGAGATGCCAAGGTATAGCTTTGATATACACTAAACAATGTTTCATTGTGTAAAGCTTTCCTTTCCTTATGTGAAGTTTTCATTGAAAGCTTCCTTAACACAATAAAAGATTTGTAAAAATAAACATTTCCTTATATTAAGTTTCTATTAGAAACTTCCTTAATATAATAAAAGATCTGTAAATGTGAAACATTTACTATGATAAAATCAAATTGATTTAATAATAAATTTTATCAATTTTTAAAAATAATTAATATTATAAATTTTAAAATTATAAACCTATAATATAACACATTAAAAAAATAATATTTTAAATACATAACAAAATTATTTTCCCACTTTAAGCTTTCAACAACAATAACTTCAGAGCTTCATGTATAAACAACCATAAAACTAATAAAAGACCATCAATGCACAAGGATATCCATTGTTATAATGTTTTGTGTTTATCTTTTGGACAACTTGCACATATAACATATTTGAAATTTACTTTGGTGAACACTTTGTCTAAATGTGAATAAAGAGATGAAGATGCCAAAATTTAATTTTATGGTTTGATTGTGCGAAACTTTTCTGGTATAAAGTTTTCATTTTGTGAAAAAGCTTCATGATATAAACATTACGATCTTTAAAGGCCTAATGTGCAAGTTTTCAATCACCAATCAATACCTTCCATAAAAGGTCGTAATTTATCATGATTTTGCTTTTTATTTTTTTATTTTTTAAAAAGTCGTGCTATGATGTTTCTTCGAAGGTTCGGAGGAAGTTTTTGTGGTGAGGAGTGTGGAGTGTCTATGAACCTTTCATTGTGGGCAAAGATGGGAAGAAGGCAGAGATGGGAAGGAACGAAAATGATTGCGAAACTGAGCATTCTTAAATAAAGAGAAAATGGGGACCTTGCATTGCCTTAATTAATTATTTAGCTATAAAAGCACGAAGTTGTAACTATGAGTCTTGTTTATTATGTTTATATATATTATTAAATATTTATGAAATATTTTTAATAGCAAACTAATACTTTTTATTTTTATTTATTTTTTACATACATATAATAATATTTATTTAATTAAAAAAATAAATAATATTTAAATAAAAAACAAAAATTTCAATATAAATAGTGCCTAAATTTTATTTATTTTCATTTTATTATGCTATAAAAATTATTTAATATTTATAAGTTTAATTATTATTTAAAATTATATATATATATATATATATATATGATTTGTTACTCTATTTTTAACAATTAACTATTTTCAAATAAATAGATAAAATTTATTATAAAATTAAAGTATTTGAATAATTTATACTTTTACGTATCTAAATTGTACTTATAATATTATTTGATTTAAAAATAAAATAAAAGTAAAGATTAAATATTTTAAACAATTAAGTTACGTTAAAAATAATATTGTATTATTTCTATTTTTTATTTATGTATTATATTTTTTTTAGTTATAATGGATGTTTTATATGTGTTTTTTTAATAGTATTGGAAGTTATAATGGATGTTTTATGTGAATTATTTAAAGATATTTTGTTTGGTTTAATTTTAGTTATATGAAAAAAACATTATGGTTTAGAAAAATAATAGTTTTCTTTTATTTATTTTAATCTAATGAAATATTAGTATTTGTTATTATATTTTCAATTTTCAATTTAATATTTAATTATTTTTAACTATTTAATATATAAGTGTTATATTAAAAAATGTTTAAAAAATAATCACAAGTTTCCTTTCAAATATGTATAGAAACATAATTTAAAATAAAATTAGAAACAAAAATAGAGTTTAATAACAAATGAAAAATTAAATATAAGTAGTTAAAAGAGACAATTCAAGAAGAAAAAAAAACCTATACAATAACACATAAGGAAGTTGGATTATGGACAATTAATTTTTCCAGCTTAAAACTAGTTTTACTAAATTTTCATGCTAACTCATGTATATATATATTCACAATCAAAACATGTATATGGAAATGAAAGAAAATGAATCCTATTACAAAACACCTAATATGTTTCAATGATAAAAAGAAAAGAAGAGTAATCACAACAACAAAATTATTTTATCGAATTGTGCAAGAATATTTTTCTATCTCAAAATATGAATATATTTTTTCATTGTGATTTCCTTATAAACACCAAACATGCCCAAGAATAAAGACTATACATAATATATAAATAAGATGACTACAAAATAATTTTGTTATATCTCATTATCCTAAAGACATTCAAAATGCAAGAATTTTGGATAGTCCTTATTCTTCATTAATGTTGGTTGAAAGTATATATAATAGCTTGGAAAAACATCTTGTGATTTATGCCACAATTCTAGACTCAAAAGAGTTGGGGCCTCCCATTTCAAAAATTTTAAAGCTCATAAATGTTTGTGATGGAAGAGGGAAAAAAACATATGATGTTGTTAGCCTTTCAAGTAAAAAATTGATATCGATTTAAACATATGGCGCTTCATTAATGGTATTCATTGAATTTCTCATGGAAAACTTTGGTTGCATTAGATGCTTCTGAAATAATGCTTGAATTATCATTTCCCAACAAACAAATTATATTCATGGGTGCAAAATTCTACTAAAATAAATGGTCAACTTATTTCTTTATAAGAACTTATGCAACTTGAAACTCTTCAAACTCCTCAAATACATAGAGTTAGATGGCTTTCAAGAGGAAAATTCATTGAAAGGCTTGATGTATATATGTCTTCAATTTTGACTTTATGGAGAAATGGAATGAATGACTCATGGTATGATAAAGATAAGATATTTTTAGTTTAATTTTCTTTACTTGGGCTTTGAAATGTAATGTATAAAATAAAATAAATAAATAAATAAATCCAACATGAATATCTTGAGGTTATATGTTTAACGGAAAAATGTTATTATAAATACTTTAAAACGATGACTTTTAAGAAGTAAAACATTTGCACATAGTATATGTGACTTATCTAAAATTTTATGAATTGTGATTTATAGGGATTCCATATGGTGATTATGTTATACCAAAAAATAATCATGGAAAATTTCCATAGTTGGTTCACTAGAGAGTTGCAAATAACTTACAAAAGAATATGTGCAAGTACTTGTAGAGAGTTCTAATAGAAGACTCTAATTTTTCTTTTTCAACTCTACAAAATTTCAACCATTTTAGAAAAAAAAATTCAATACTTGTAACATACAGTATGTAAGAGTCATAGAAAAAAATGTTTTTTGATTTTGAAGCTTAACTGAATGAATTGCATGCATTTTTCAATAAAGTTAATGTTAATTGTGAGAAATCATCCATAAAATATTCTTAGAGTCTTATATACAAATTTTCTAAGCATGTTAAAGTTGTGGCAATCAATACTTACTATTCTTGCAAGCACATTTATATCTTAGAGAGGATTATCAAGAAAAAATAGTATAAAGAATGATGAGAGTGTCGTTAGTAAACAACTGTGGAATATAACAAGATATGCCAAATTGAATAAAATATATTAAATTTGTGATAATTTTACATATTTAAGAATTTTATTCCACAATCAAATTGAATATATTAAATTTGTGAGAATGCTATTATTACTAATAAATTTGATAATATTAGCAATCCTAATATCAAAAATGTCATTAACCTTTCTAGCTTGATTTTTGACCCTTCTGTCTTCAGTCTCCTTAACAAAGGCCTTAATTTCGCCTTGGCCCCGAAGAAGATTCCTACTAATGATATTATTTGCAGCATTGAATATGGCATCAGGGATCTTCCTTATAATGTTAAGGAGACTATTAAACAAGATTGTTCGGTTATTCTCAAGAAGGCTAAGCCTCCCAAAAGAAACTTGAGCAAGATTGAGGCTCTTGCCTTGAAATCCCTGAGGGACAAACCCAACATTTTTATCCTCAAGGCAGACAAAGGTGGTGCCATAGTCATCTTGGATAAATCTAACTATGTCAGCAAAATTTCTGACCATCTTTCTAATAGTGGCAGTTACGTTAAGCTTAAAAATAATCCCATGAAGCATATTTCTAAGGATATTTATCTTGCCATTAAATATGATCCCTCTCTTAATCCTCTCTTTAGAAAACTTATTGAGAGCAATCCCCTCACCCCCCGGATTTATGGTCTGCCTAAAATTCATAAAATTGGGCCCCCCTGAGACCTATCGTTAACACAATAGGTGGTCCCTCGTATCATCTTGCCAAATTCTTGGCCCAAAAGCTTAAACCCCTTGTGGGTCTCACCGACTCCTATGTAAGGAATTAGCCTCCTTCCTCAATGCATGGAGGGACATCAGATTGGAACCTAGGGAATTATTAGTCAGCTTTGACGTTGTTTCATTATTCACCAAAATCCCCATAAAGGAAGCCATTGATGTTTTTAAGCAGATCTCTGACAAAGACACCTCTAAGTTAGTAGGTCTCTGCCTCACCTCGACCTTTTTTAGTTTTCAAGGTGAGTTCGATGAGCAGACTTGTGGTGTAGCTATGGGATCCCCTCTCTCTCCTATTGTTGCTAACCTTTTTATGGAAGATTTTGAATCTAAGGCCTTGGCCTAAGCTCAATTTATCCCTAGGAAATGGAAAATATTCATGGATGACACCTGTGTCATTTGGCCCCATGGTAGGAAGAAGTTAGATATGTTTCTTAGACACCTAAATTCCCTGTCGGATTCCATCAAATTCACCATGGAGGTTGAAGTTGATGGTTCCCTTCCTTTCTTGGATATCCTTCTCTCTAGGAGGGTAGATGGATCCATTTCGCACCAAGTTTTTCGTAAGAAAACTCACTCAGAACAATATCTTCATGCTGGGTCTCATCATTTTCCTGCTCAGAAATTTGGTTTTCTTTGCACCCTTGCTACTCGTGCTCTTAGGATTTCTGACGACGACCACCTAGAGTTAGAGAAATCCCATCTTCTTGAAGTATTTGATAATAATGGGTATAATAGATCCGAGGGCCATAGGGCCTTTCAAAAAGCCCTCATTGGATTTAAAGGAAAATCTTCTCGAGTGGATCCTGTTTCCAAGGTTCACCTCCCTTTTATCCAAGGAACCACAGACAAGATCACCCATGTCCTCAGAAGGAATAATGTCTCCTCTGCTTTCAAACCCCTTTGTACTATCAGGAATTCTCTCAGATCTGTCAAGGACCCTATCGACCCTAAAGACATGAAGGGTCTCTACATGATTTCGTGTTCCTGTGGCACACCCTACATTGGTGAAATAGGCCGATCCATCAAACAAAGAATCTAGGAGCATGCTGTAGACATTAGGCACAATCAATCCCGCACCTCTGCTCTTGCAGAACATGTGGAGAAATCGTGTCACCATGTTTGCATTGAAGACTCCAAAGTCATCGCTAGGGTTGACCACTTCCATCATAGGAAGCTCAGGGAAGCCATTGAGATTGAGCGGCATGCTAAGAACCTCAATAGAGATGATGGTTGGAAGTTGAGTAAAAGCTGGATTCCAACTCTCTCTAGATAATTTTTCAGTTTACCCCCTTGCTTATTTTTCCTGATCTCCCCCGCTCCCCTTTTCCTGCTCTCTCTAGATTTTTTTCCTGGTCGTGTCTTCTTTGTCCCTAATTTTGACTTTTATTTTCTTCATGTTTATATATTCCCCTTAAGTTGGTTCTAGTATAATCCCCTTTCTATCTTAGTAATATATTATTCATAATTTGTGGTATATAAAAATTTTTATTTTTATTTTTATCAATTAATATTTTAATTATTTATTACCTAATTTTTTTTTTTAACCTCTTAATGGCCAATTCTTCTAAAAATTTTAATTTTAATTTTATAGAAAATTTCTATTGTTTTAGTATTTATTATTCAATCAATTAATTTCAATAAATTTTTACTTAAGACATTTTATTGTAATTAAAAGTTTGCATTAAAAAATTTCATTAATCAAATTAAAATTTTAATTTAATTAAATATTACAAAATATTTTTATTTATTATTATAATACTTATTGGGTCAAATTTTTTATTATATTATATTTAATGGTCACCTTGTTCTAAGAATGAATCACATTAATTGGTTCGAAACGTCAACCAAATCCTAAAAATGTGATTAATCCGAAAAAACATTTATATAATTTTAAATAGATAAATTTTTATTTAGTTTTGAAATAATATTATATTTAATATAACATATAATATATTAGATATTTGATTCAACTTTTCCCATTTAATGATATTTTATAAAAATTATCATATCTAAGAAAATTATCATAATTATTGATGATAGAGATATTATTAATTATAAACCAATTTAGTTGATTTTTGTAATTATTATTAAATAGTGTAGTTCATATAATCTCTTTTATTTATGTACATTTTATATTTTTATGTAAAATACAATTTCATAATAATTTCATATTATTTTAATACTTCATTCACAACATGTATTTACACTAAGTAATTTTTTTTTTAACCTCTTAATGGCCAATTCTTCTAAAAATTTTAATTTTAATTGTTTTAGTATTTATTATTCAATCAATTAATTTCAATAAATTTTTACTTAAGACATTTTATTGTAATTAAAAGTTTGCATTAAAAATTTTCATTAATCAAATTAAAATTTTAATTTAATTAAATATTACAAAATGTTTTTATTTATTATTATAATACTTATTGGGTCAAAATTTTTATTATATTATATTTAATGGTCACCTTGTTCTAAGAATGAATCACATTAATTGGTTCGAAACGTCAACCAAATCCTAAAATATGATTAATCCGAAAAAACATTTATATAATTTTAAATAGATAAATTTTTTATTTAGTTTTGGAATAATATTATATTTAATATAACATATAATATATTAGATATTTGATTCAACTTTTACCACTTGATGATATTTTATAAAAATTATCATATCTAAGAAAATTATCATAATTATTGATGATAGAGATATTATTAATTATAAACCAATTTAGTTGATTTTTGTAATTATTATTTAATAGTGTAGTTCATATAGTCTCTTTTATTTATGTACATTTTATATTTTTATGTAAAATACAATTTCATATTATTTTAATACTTCAATCACAACATGTATTTACACTAAGTTTTTTTTTTTTTAAATTATAATATTTTCAATAATCAAGCTTTTTAAAATATTGTAATAACTTCATTATACAAATGGATTAGTATTCATATTAAAACCACTGATAACCAATATAACAATAAATGTCAACGCAATTGCTATTTTAGTAAGAAACATGTCAATTTTTTCATTTAAACTTATGGGCATAGCTCACGGTCAAATGAGTCTCCCGTCGCAGCCCCTGCTTTCGGTAACTTTGGGGATCCGCCAGCAGGCTGATGTTGATCCCTCCGATGAAGATTCGGAAAGCATGTTGATTGATTCCATTGTCGATGACATCAACCTGGCGCATTGCTCTTGTTCAAGGTTCTGACATATTTATGTATATAATAAAAAAGTAGTTGTTGTTGAGTCTGCACAGAGAAATAAAATGCACTTGCAGGGTCCAGCCAAGAAATAAAAAAGTAGTATTTATGTATGTATAGTGCAATTGCTCAAGGCAATTAAAAAAAATAGTTCTTGTTGACTCTGCACAGAGAAATAAAATGCACTTGCAGGGTCCAGCCAAGAAATGGGGTTCTCATTGACTCGCATCCAGAGCTAGAGTTACACTCCAGGTAAATTGACCCCACAAGGCAGCTTACGAAGGACACTACAGAAATCAAAGTGAAACCAACTGTTGCCACATCTGCACCAAAAAAAAGAGAGAGTTGAAATGCAAGGCGAATCTTCCCCATGCTCCAAGAAAAAAGAGAGTAGAAATGGCGAGAAAGGAGACGTGGCCGTGCTGTCGAGTAGGGATCTGACAACAGTGTTGTAAAATGCTATATGTAGCATAAAATGGTAGGGTCTAGGGATCTGACAACTCCGGTAAAAGGATTTCTACTGCAAAAAACTATAGTGCAATTCCTTGAAGAAAGGTATGGAGACCAGGCAACACAAAAAAAATAATTAGTTCTTATACTCTGCGCAAAGAAATAAAGCGGAATTGCATGCTCCATGTACAGAGACTCGGGCCAACTAAGAAATGGAGTTCTAATTGTCTTGCACCCAGAGCGTTACAATAAAGGTAAATGGATCCGACAAGGGCGCTTATGGACAGTACAGAAATCAATGTGAAACCAACTATTGCCACGCATGCTACAAGGAAAAGAAGGGTCGAAATAAGAGTAGGTTGAATCTTCACCATGCTCCAAGGAAAAGGAGAGTGGAATTGGCAGGGAAAATCTTCCCCTAAATGACATGTCACATTACCCACGCCTTCGCACGAGGTTCTCCTCCCTGAGGAGACTTCAAATTGCTAAAATCTTTACATGTATGTGGAGTAAGAACCACCAAATTTGGAGAAAAATATAGAAAACCACAATTAAGTTCTTTTCCGCGGAGGTTGTCAGCAAGCCAATGGTTCAAATGATCTTTTTAATTGGTGACCAATATTTTAAAATGTAAATTGTATGTGAGTATATGATGGACACTTAATAGAAAGTATTTTTCATTTTCAATGTTTTTGGTGTTATAAAGATGAGAGAGTTTTGTTATGTCGACATTTTTTGGGAAGATCAACTCCTAATTACTTGTTCTTATTTTAGCAATATTTATTTTCTTTTTAACATTAGTGAAGATACACCGATATTTTTGGTATTTATCATTGAGTTATATCATCCCTTATAATATTTTATTTTTCCAATTTTCTCTAATTCTCTATTATCACTCAATTTTTTTTTCATTTTGATGTAATAATATTTTAATAGCATTCTTATTTTGCAAAATGATATGATGTCTAGCCAAGATTGGACATCCTTATATCATCCCAACTTGAGTTAAATGTGTGGGTTTGGGCTAAACCTCTTGGCTTTCATGTTATCCATATTATTTTTATACATAATATTAAATGTACTTATAATGTATTCATAATTAACTAGTGCATCTATATAAATTAAATTGATCATAAATGCCAATAAGAATGAAGACACCTCACCATACATGGAGCATTTACAAGATTAGAAATTTTTTTTTAACTAAATTCTAAATTTATTTTAGTTTATTTAATTTTTAATTAAAAAAAACATGTAACAATATTTTAACCATAAATATTTACCACCACTTTATCAGGTAAATTTTTAACCTGCAAATAAACTTTCTTATAATACCATGGGCTATACCATTACTACCATATTCCTAATAACCATAATTCATGTTCATATGATACATGTTTATATGACATTTTTTTAATTAATTATCAATCTAATTAAAAAGATAGAAAGAACATGACTGATTTTGAGATAAGTCTTAATCTTTGATGATTACTAATTACTACTATCAATTCTGGAATATAATATTTTATTCTATCAAGATTAAATTTCTAACCATGACTTAATAATTATTAATGATTAAATTAAAAATTTGAAAATTTATTAAAAATTAAACATGCTTAACAACAAATTATCAAATTTCTTATATTTGAAAAAAAAATATTATAGATAAAATAATATACAACTTGGTAATATTTTTTGTTTTAGAAATTAAAATATTATTTTCAATAATAATTAAAATATGATAAGTATTTTGTTAATTTTTTTAAATATTTAATTTATCAAAATTAATATATCATTTGAATATATTCTTTCATTTCTTAAATTAAATAAAATATTAAAAAAAAAAATTATTCATAAAAACAAACTTGATAAAAAATAACATCATGTAATATGGAGCCAAGTCTTTTATATATATATAAATCAAATATATACAGATAGATAGATATGACAAGATATAAGAACCTTTTCTCTTTCACAAGTTATACTGGAAAATTAGAAAATCATTCACTCATTAAGAGAAACAAATAGAGGTACATGCGTAACATGTTGCAAGATGATGTAAAAAGGCATAGGAAAACTATTTAGCTTCCATACTATATAACTTATATTTATGCAAAAATTCTAATAACTGAAAAAAAAACCTTTTAAAGAGTTTCATGTAATTTTAGTATTTATATGAGAAATTTTCTTAATTATTTTTTTAGTGGTAGGTAAATTTGATTCTTGTGTGGCAATTTTTTTGTGTAACTTTTAATTATAGATATACTAGAAAGAAAACGAAAATGAAAATAATTAGTGGAATAATGAATTTAATAGATAAGTAGGAGATTAAGGTTTTATTATAATCAAAATGAAAAAAATAAAACAAAACATGTGCGAGGGGAACTAGTATAGAGACTTAATCGTATGAAGTTAGAAAAATGAATGTAATTTTTTATGCAATTTGAATGGATATATTTGTCACATAGAATTGAAAATCAAAGTAATTAATTCATTTGACAGGTAGAGGAAAAGAGAAAATATCATTAATTACTTTTAAATTCTAGTTTGTAGGTAAGCTATAAAGACATATTTGTGCAACTTTTGTATAAAATAATAACCATGTAAAACTCTATAATATTGAAATATTTCAAAATAAAATTGCTTTTATGAAAATCTTGTTTTATGGATATAGGACCTACTTTCCTCTCATGGCGATAATCAATGAAACAACACCCATCCACTTTGTGTATTCAAATCTCTAAATGAATCTAAGGATGAAGCTCAAAGGTGAAAGAACCTATGGAGAGGGCCATGTGTTATGGTTGGAGACCTTATTTATAGTGCTTGAGGGATAAAAGCTTCATTTTCATGTGTAAGGCCTTACCTTCCATTTTCACCATGGTTTATGGCCTTAAACTCATCATTTATTCCCAAAAAGAATTAGTAAAGGACATATCCTACATAGGAAACAAATATCCCATAAAATGGTCCCATTTGGTGTTTCAATGCAAACATTAATATGCTTGAGCCTAAGAATCGATAATAAATGCTCAAGGCCCTTGGTATCTAGTTCTAACCATTGTTAATACCTAAGGACCCATTGGTATTACTAAAAAAATCATAATGTCCCCTAGTAAACCATTCATAGTTGACGAACTACTAAGAGAAGTCATATTGTGTGAGTTGTGGGAGTTTTTCATGGTGACTCAACTTGAGAAGGTTCATTTATGGTAGAAGGCCCTTGTTTCTCACTACTGACCATCATTAAATGTCAAGGCCCATTCTTGATTGAAAAATAATCTAATTATGGTTACCATACCCCACTTTGAGGTAATTGATACCTTATAGAGGTCTTGTGTGGTGGTTTGAGCAATCATCTGTGGTACTTGAGCCTCATAAGTAAGATTTGGGGTTAAAGGCTCTTTTTCCCTCCCTCGATAGTGTGTAGGATTTCAACAACAATCCATGATGGCCAAGACCATATAATGGTACCCATATTCAACTTGGATGTTAAAGACTCCTTAAAGATGAATTTTTACATGGTGATTAAGCTCAAGAAGGTTAAATAAGGGTATACATTTCTTCATTCTATCTTTACCATGTTTATGCCTTAAAATTCATTTCCAATGCATGAAACTTACTCATTCTTCCTATATCGAAATAAGAGACAAAAGACACTAAAAAATTCTTATGTGTTGGTTCAAGGACCTCTTCAAGGGTCTTGAGCTTTATTGATCTATAAAATATTGTTTATATTCCATTGGAACAATTCACCACAACAAATATAATAAAGTTACTGAAATCTATAACATGAAATTTAATTCCCTTTAGGAATAATATTATATTACTATTTTTATACTTAAAAATAAACTAGCTAAAATGTAATAATTATAGAATGAAAATAACTATACATACCATCCAAAAATATACACAAATTTTCTCATGGGAAACACTTACAGGAGAAAACATAGCTAGAAGGTGAGGATGCTTTGGTCTCTTTTCTCTACTATGGAAATATGAAAGTACAAAGGAAGAGGTGCACTTTATGGAGTTACTTAGGACATGTTTGCTATAAGGATTTGATAGAACCTTAATCCCCTATTTTCTACTCTCTAAATTTCCACTCCCAATTGCTCTACGCAATTATAGATGGAAATACAATATCATAAAATGGAATTATAGTCCTAGTTTTGAGTATTTAACATAGACTAATAGCAAACTAGTAGTAATATTTGACTCTCTCAACCTTTTGTTGGAGTTATAATTTTGGACCTTCTAGAGTCTTATTCAAAGTTTGCACATGGTTAGAAACATATGCATGAGTAAAGAGGGATGACACAACATCATTTTTTACCATAGTGGTCAACACAATGGGTAAAATTGTGGGAAGAATATTTTTTTCATACAAATTCCCTTTTACGGGACCCTTGAACTAGTGGAAAGGTATTTGAGTGTAGAATAGTGCTAGAGGATTTACATTAGAGAGATATTTCTGACCCCAAAAAACATAATTTAATCATTCAAAATGGATCTATAAGGTTTCAAGACCCAATTTTGCAAACTCGATGTAACGTCCACCTCACCTCGGACTTACCCAAGTAACCAATCAACAGAATAAACATTAGATGAGGGGAAGTTAAGACAAACTCAACCTCCTTGGTGAATTTAAGGAAGTGGAATTGTAGCAGAAAACCATAACACATACCTATACCACCTGCTACAGGACCCCAAGAGGTTATCCCAATCATCCACCTGACCTGTCCCAGGGTCCCACTGAGATTTCATGAAGAAAACCCCTTGCACGCATGTACATGCCTGCATCCATGCATCTGGGAGGTCTAGATGCACGCATAAGCTTGCATGATTGCATCCAGGGACTAAATTGTCCAAAACTGTACCCACATCCATGAGATTTAAGGGACTTTTGAAGTCGAGAATCCCAGAATCTTCCCATAAATTCCTATAGCTTTCAAGAATTATTAAACACATGGCGACAATGCCAAATAACCAAAAACTAACTCCAGGACTAGGCTTGACCATCCACAACTGGGACTAACATTATGTAAAACACTTTCCATGAATGAAATCTACAAGTACATATGATACAAGACAGAGCATGAATGAATGAAGGCACCTATGAAAAATTACAAGAAGGATCATCACCCTCTTCCTTAACTAGATATGACATCATTTAGGTCTTGCATCCATTATTTTAACAATTACAAGTAAATACATTAAATAACCATGACATGAACCAATCATTTAACCATGCTTATAACCAAGATAAAACCATAGCAATAAAAGTGAGACTAAAAAAATTAAATCCACATATTAATGAGTAAAAAATAAAGAGAAATTAGCTTTCATTAAATGTAGGAAAATACTAACCAAGTTTGGGACTTCCAAGTTCCACTCGACCATAGACATGGCTGAGTGAAATCTCTCTTCGGCGAGTCACCCCTATGCCATATTACAAGCATGAATTTGGGATATCATGGATAAACTCATCTAAAACACAACAAAGGGAATCCAAATATTAAACCACCTCCACCCTCACCATCCCACGATCACACCCAAATCGGTGCTCCGATCACAAAACCGAGTAGAACTTGGAAATTCCATCAGAAATCCATCACTATCCTTGAGGAATTTTCCATCTCTCAGGCTTTACCACAATCCAATCCTGGATCAATAGGCCCTAAACTGGGACACCTCCCTTAGGCTTTACCATGTATCCTGCCAAAACCAGTCAAGGGATTCCTAGGAATTTAGGAAAGAACCTTGAGACCACCTCTGCCTCATATTATAAAATCCATCCGGAAAATCCAAAGCTCAAATTTGAGATCAAAATACCAACACACCATGGCATCTGGCAAAAGGAAAGGAAAGGCTGAAAACCACTATCATGACTCAGAAAAAGCATGCCACCAACAAAAAGATAACCAAATACTAGCATGCATAAGCCACACATGTCCAAACTAGCTAGGAAATCACACATGCAATATGTTACCTACAATTATTCCTCTTGAAGCTGTTAGATCTTGCTCTTCCTTGCTTGATCCTTGCCTTCCTTTCCTTCCTTGTCCTTCCTTTGATTTCTTTCCTCCTCCTTGGCACAATGCTGAATTTCTCCAAAAAAAATCCAAGTATCCAGCAGTGAGAGAGAGAGAGAGAGAGAATAATGAGAGAGATCCAAAACTAAAATGACAAAAGGTACCAAATGATATTCAGAAACCTTGTTATCAATGAGGCCTCTATTTTCTTCATTTTCCATTATTTTCCTTCATTTTCCTCCTCACATGAAGCCTGTGACATTTTACCTTTCTTTTCTCCTAATTTCCGTTATTTTAATAATAAATGTGCCAAAAATAATTTTTTCCGCTTTAATTCCTTTTCCAATTTCCTTAGTCATGAGCACATATCCCATGATGCGCATTAGGATTTTTTTCCCAAAATTCAGCTTGGAATAAATGTCCCTTAACCGTGGGCTTATTTTTTCATTTATTAAATTTTATTACATGAATCTTTTTCCTCGGCCCGTTACACTTAGATGTACCATTAAAATCACTCTAAAAGTTAATTCCTTGTTTTTTTTTCCATTCCAAAAGCATTGAAGTAGTTAAAAAATAATATACTGATCTAATTTAAGATCATACCACCCCATTTAGTAGGTCATTTTCTCCCCAAAATATTAACTAAACGAGGTGAGGGAATTTGTTGTCTACCTTCTCTTTGGATTGCTACTTGTCTTTTCCTATAAGTTTTCCTTTAAAGCCAAACTTCCAAAGGTCATGCTACCCCTCTCTTTTAGTTCTATATCAATTTTAAAATATTGTGTCCTCTATGAATCTACCTAAGAATTTAGTGCTAATTTATATATGGGAGATAAGACCTACCCTTTCTCATAATTCAACATGGAAGGCCCATAGACTTAGATTCTCCACATTCACTACCAATTAAATTCACATTTATTAGGGTAGACTAACTTTGTAGGAATAATCTCCCACACTTTGTAATATCTCAAAAGGATTGTACTACAAAGCCTTCATATTATTATCATGGCCCTGTAGTCTTTCTTTGTGCAGTTGTAAGCATAATTTATCTCCCATTATAAATGAATTATTTGTACTATGTTAACCTGTACTTTTATTATTCTTATGACCTTTTCAGTGTATATTTTACATGCAAATGGATCTGCATAACATTCTTAATAAATTTTTATGCTCTTCATGCATCTCCTACGAGATCATACCTCACTCCTCCTTGTTGTACATATATAACATCCAAGGGTGAAGGTGCTAAGTATCCAAAGAAAGTTTCTATAGGTTACTTGTATAAGTTTGGAATGATATAATATAATTTTTTTGTATATTGATCATGATTTCATCCAAGGTATTTATATCCCACTTATTGTAACCCCCAAAAGACTATAAAAAAGTTATGCCAAATACTTCTGTTTGGGTATCTATTTATGGATAGAATGATATAAAACTCCTCAAATTTCTCTCCATGTCCTCCCACAATATAGTATAAGAAAAAATAAGAAATATGGTGTCAGTATCTAAAACAAGATTCATTGGTATCCTAAATTGCACACAAACCTACTTGAATAACACATTTGGTAATTATTCCCCTCAAATGGTCCTTTTACATGGAATTTGAATGAACATGTTCCTAAACCTATCAACTACCACAAATAGGTAGTTATGTCCATTCCTAGTTGTTGGTAACTCTCCCACCAAATCCATGGAAGTGCTTTCATAAAGAGAAAAAGATATCGGAGAGGGATGTTATAGACATTTCTTCCTATTAAGAAGTTGTTGATACAACATACATACTTTAATTTATTGTGCTACATGTTATTTCATTTTAGGCCAATAAACATGCAAATGTGAATTGGAAACTCTATTCATCATGCCAAAATTCCCTACAAAATTGGATATGCGCCTCTAATAATATGTATACACTCACCTTTATGAACAAAACACTTATGAAGCATGTAGAGTAACACATTATATAAATGATAGTAAGATTTGTTGTCATGATATTCTACATGAAATTGGCCCTATAGGTATTGAAATACCTCTTTGAATTCCTAATATTCTATGTATTCCTCTTTGTATGCATCATGACTGAAATACTCCATTTGCATTAAGGGTTAATATATCTATCATTTTTAATACCAATGGCCTTGAAAGCATGTATTCCAACCTATTTGTCTTTCTCTCTTTGGACTTGATTACTAGGTGAAATTTTTCTAACATCCCAATTCACTTATAGGGTCTAAATGTTGTAGCTTACTCTAGGAATATAGATACTATGAAAACTAGTGATCTATGTGGATGATGGTAATGTTACCCATCATATAGTTTTTCCACTTTTTAACAACTTGTACTAGGGCATTGAGCTCTTTGTCATATACAAGGTGGTTAATAAATTCCCTATGAAATACTTCAAAATGATATCATATAGGCCTTCTTCCTTGCACCAAGATTACTCCCATGGAATACCCTCTCCCAAGGTCTCTAATTTTAAGTGATTTTGTAGGTTTGATAGCATGAAATTTTTTGGCAATATGATGTAATGTGTTGTCCTTGATGGCAACCTACTTGATGAATTTTTCCTTGATGGAAACCTACTTGATGAGTTGCCTATGATAAGCAACCTATTTATTAAAAATGTAAGAATGATGTATTTACAGATTAGTTCAGATGTGATAGAGAAAATAATTCCAGCAAGTGTCGGAGAAATGATAAATATAATGTCACAATGTATATGCGGGTTTGTAAAGGTCAAGTCACGTATGTACACGGATAAGTGCGTCCCAAGTCGTGTATGCCTATTTGCGCTCTAAAATTATGATACCAAGGGGCATTACCATGGTATTAGCCCATAGTATTGAGCGTGGTATTGTCTATTTGATTTCGTCCAAGAACACCATCGAAAGTTGTGTGGTTTCGGCTCACAGTATTGATAAAGGCTAAAACTATTTAAGGAGAAGAAGATCATTAGTGCAATGTGTGCATGTGGAAGGGTTGTTAATGAATAAATTTATCTAAGGAATATCTGCATGGATGAAATCTGTTCTTAATTGATAGATCAGAATCTATGATGCACCCATGGATATAATGATGGTTCAAGATCTCTAGATTTGATGATGATGAATCTCTAGAATGACCTACTCAAGGAATGATGAAGAACTGGTGCAAGTCTGCTGAAGAGAATGAATAAATCTGGGTAAGTTTTATAGATCTAGTCTATTCTGCAAAATTTATTTTTTATAGATCTATACGCTAGTTGGTTTCAACAAAAGCGCATATATACGCGGGTTCGCTTCATGAAAAGCGCGTATGGAAGTGAGGGTTTTCTGAAGAATAAAATACACATAAGTATACGCGGGTTGATGTGCAGGAAAGCACATATGTACGCGGCTTCAGTGAAGCAAAGTAGCGTATGCTATTTGAATCAATGACTGTTCAGGGTTGAGTTTGTATATGCATATCTATTATGAAGTCTAGATTATTTCTGAAGTTCTGGTCACAGTGTTTCCACTTTTCTAATTGAAGTGTTGAGAAAAGTTTATGATTGTTGATAAAGGGTTGTGTTGAAGCTGTTTGATCCAGTATGAAAATTGATGAAACGTGGTCTGCAGTGGGTCTGAGGGTTGAAGCCTTCAGTATGGAAGTATTACTTCCTGCCAGTAGAATCTGGTGTTATGTTCAGGGGGTTGAAGCTCCCTTCCAAGAGTGGCTGGTAAACGAGATCAGGGGGTTGGAGATCCCTTCCAGTAGCAGCTGGTAAATGAGTGAAGGCTGCAGCCTTCTGCAGGTAGAAGCCTGCGTACTGATATGATTCTGCATTAGTATAATGCTGTAAACAATTTTCCATATAATAAATATTGAATACAGAGACGACAACATCGGTGGTTTTCTCCCGAATTGGGTTTCCACCTTAAATACTGGTGTTAATGTGTGTTCCACTTGTGTGATGTTTTATACTGCTATTACTGCACATATTTCCTGTTTATCTAACCCGATGCATAACTGGTAAATCTGTTTTAAATTTTGTTTCTGAGATACTTTATAAACTAGATATTCATATCAGTATACACAAGTTGCTTTCAACATACTTGCGTGTATACGCAAGTTCAGTTCATAAAAGACGCGTATGAAATTATGCAAACGAAAATTTTTAAGTCAAGATATAGGCTCTAAATACTGATTCACCACCCCCCCCCCCCCCCTCTTAGTATTTTTCCCAACAATTGGTATAAAATCAGGTCCTTCTAAAGAAGCTTAGCTGCTAGAAGGAAGATCAGCCAAGATGAGAAATCAAGATGGGACATCATCTATCAGGCCTCCACTCTTCAACGGAAACAATTTAATCTTATGGAAAACACGGACAAGATCCTATCTTCAGTATCTTGGAGCAGATATATGGGCTATTGTAGAAGGAGGTTATCAATATCCAACCTCAGTTCCAACAGATGCAATGGCAAGAAAGAACTATGAAACAAATGCAAAGGCGGTCAATGCACTATTGGGGAGTCTGACTGAATCAGAATTTTTCAAGGTCATGCAGTTGAATATAGCAAAGGAAATATGGGATAAAATCATTCAAAGCTATGAAGGTGATAGAAAGGTAAAAAGTGCTAAACTCCAAACTCTCATAATTCAATATGAAAATCTAAGGATGCATAATGAGGATAGCATTGCCAGTTTCTTTTTACGTCTAGATGATATTGTAAATCTTATGAGAAACTTGGGTGAAACCATAACTGACACTACTCTGGTTGAAAAAGTTTTAAGATCTCTAACTTCAAAATTTGAGTCAAAAGTGTCTGCTATTGAAGAGAAATAGGATTTTCAAAGTCTTACTATTGTCCAACTTCATGGGATTCAAACTGCATGTGAAATGAGAAAATGAGGATCTTCTGAAGTCAAAGAAGCCGCCTTTAGAGCCTCTACAAAAGGAAACGAAGTACAAGAAATAGAAGGATTAGGGTATATTTAAGAAGAAGACGAGTTAAATTTTGTAAAGAAGCTCCAACTTGGCACTGGAAGGTTCAGAGGTAAGCTTCCTTTCAAATGTTTTTCT
The DNA here is from genome assembly GCA_034641835.2 of Pinus albicaulis. NCBI lineage: Eukaryota > Viridiplantae > Streptophyta > Pinopsida > Pinales > Pinaceae > Pinus > Pinus albicaulis. The sequence continues at coordinate 969,341,834 of CM076582.1, read as the reverse complement.
TGTGGAAGAGTTGGTCATCATGCTGCTAAGTGTCCTCATAAAGAAACACATGAAAAAGGAAAAGAAGTAGCAAGAAGAAATAAGAATCGATTTAGCACTAGAAAAAGTTATTATACTCATGAAGATAATGATGGGTTATGAGATAGCAAGGAAGAATCTGATCAAGATCTTATACTTCTCATGGTGTTTGAAAAAGAGTCTAGAGAAGAAAAGGATACTTTTATGGATGCTCTAGAAGACAATGATTTTCTTGAAGAAATCAATCAGCTCAAAATATGTTTGGAAGAAAACAAAATATCCATAGAAACTCTAAAAAATCAGCTTGAAGAAAATGAGAAACACAACGAGAAATTAGAATGTGAAGTAGTAAGTCTAAGAAAATAAATTGAGAAAGTAAAAACTTTGAATCTTAGATTTCTAAAGGATCTGAAACCTTAGATGAAATTATCAAGGTACAACATTCTCCTCTTATAAAGACAGGTCTTGAATATGTCAGAGAATCTTCTCAGTCTTCAGCACCAAACTCTCTAAAAGCAACTACAACTAGCCTACAACATTCTGCCACTCAGCAAAGAAACAAAGAAACTTTACAGGTAAAGCATGAACACCTCAATACAAAGAACACTAGTAGGAATAGATTTCAGAGAAATGCCAACCAACAGGTAAACACAAGTAGAAGGTTCAATAATCGCATAAATTTATTCTTCAATGGACAATGTTTCTCATGTCATAATTTTGGTCATAAAGCTATTCAATGTGTTGCATACAAAACCATCATGACTAGAGAAGCAAGAAAGAAAAGAATTGATATTGGAATAAAGAAGAATACATATAACAACTTTTCTCCTCTTCAAAATGAAATTGAATGTGCTTATTGCAATAATTTTGATCATGAAGAATCTAAATGCAGGAGCAAACTTCAGCCAAAAGAGCATATACCATCAAATTCCAAAGTATGGAGAAAGAAGGAATTACAGGTTGAAAAATGTGGCATAGCTTTATTTGCAGAAGAAGAAGAAAATCAATGGTACATTGATAGTGGATGCTCAAAACACATGACAGGTGACAGAAATAAACTTCTTGCATACAATGATCTAGAAAGAGAAAAGAATGTTACTTTTGGAAATGATACTCCTAGTGTCATTAAGGGAAAAGGTTCTATTTTTCTAAAAGAAAAGGTGAAAGATAACAATGTTATGTATGTGGATGGATTAAAGCATAACCTATTAAGTGTAAGTCAAATGTGCGATCAAGGAACTGAAGTTATCTTTAGCTCAAAAGAATGTGTGGTACGTGATCTGGATGCAGGAAAGACAATCATAAAAGGAAATAGAACACCAATCAATTTGTATGTATTGAAAATTTGTAAAGAATAATGCTACTTGGGTAAATATTCATAAAATTGGTTATAGCATAGAATATTGAGGCATTTGAGCTTCTCTCAAATCAAAAAATCTAGCAGACTCAAAGCTATTCGTGATCTTCCCAATATTACTCTGCCTAAAAGTACCATATGCAAATCTTGCCAATTAGGTAAGCAAACCAGAGTGCAATTTAATGCCAAGGAAGGATCAGCAAGTAAGCCTCTTGAACTCATTCATATTGATATATGTGGAACCATGAGAAAAATGTCACCCCGTGGAGAACAATACTATATTATGTTTATTGATGATTTCTCTAGAATGTGTTGGATTGGGTTGCTAAAGCACAAAGATGAAGCATTCGAAAAATTTCAGATCTTCAAAGCATTGGTTGAAAATGAATTAGATCTAAAAATCAAGTGTCTTAGATCTGATCGTGGAGGTGAATATATATCAGATCAATTCTTTGATTTTTGTGAACAACATGGCATAAAAAGACAGTTTTCTGTAGCTGGTACCCCACAACAAAATGGATTAGCAGAAAGAATCAATAGAACAATTCAACAGATGGCTCGGGCTATGCTTGATGATTCAGGAACACTTGACACATTTTTGGGAGAAGCAACACATACTGCTATAAATATTCTTAACAAAGCACATGTTCATGTAAATAGTGATAAAACTCCATATGAGCTCTGGTATGTTAATCTTCCCACTGTAAAGAATTTTAAATTTTTTGGATGCAATTTTTTTATCAAGAACAATGATGAAAAACTTGGCAAGTTTGAACCTAGGGTAGATGAAGGAATATTTCTTGGTTACTCTTCTAGAAGTAAAGCATATAAATACTACAATAAAAGACTTCGGAAGATTGTTGAATGCATTGACGTTGTAATTGATGAATCTCTCTCAACTCCAAAAGGGGAAATACAAACAAAAAATGAAGATGATGATGATGTATATCTTCCTTCATCAAATATAGATAATATAGAAGGTGAACCCAATGAAGCAGCAAAAGAAGATCTATCTAAAAAGGCTCCATCTAGGTATGTTCAAAAGAATCATCCAGAATCTCAAATTTTGGGAGAAAAGGGATCAGGTGTCCAAACAAGAAGAACTCTTGTAGGATCTACTAGCTATCTAGCATTTTTATCCACCATTGAACCACAGAATGTCAATCAATCTAGCAAAGATGAATGTTGGATTCAAGCCATGAATGAAGAACTTGATCAAATTGAAAAGAATCATACTTGGGAACTAGTTCCAAGACCTCATGATAAAAATGTTATTAGAAGAAAATGGATATTCAAAAACAAGTTAAATGAAAATGGAGATGTTATTAGAAACAAGGCTAGACTTGTTTGTAAAGGGTATGCTCAGCAAGAAGGTATAGACTTTGAAGAAACATTTGCTCCTATAGCTAGACTTGAAGCCATCAAAATGTTTCTTGTTTTCTCAAGCTTTCAACAAATCAAAGTTTATCAAATGGATGTTAAATCTGCTTTCCTCAATGGTGATATAGAAGAAGAAGTTTATATAGAACAACTAGAAGGATTCATTTTGGGCAATTATGAAAAACTTGTTTGTAAACTTAAAAAGGCTTTATATGGTCTCAAACAAGCTCCAAGGGCATGGTATTTTTGTCTTGACAAATATCTTCATCAATAAGGATTTTCAAAGGGTTCTGCTGATAACAACTTATACACAAAAACTGAAAATGAAAACTATTGATTGTGGTTGTATATGTTGATGATATCATTTTTGGAAGTAATGAAGAGTCCATGAGTAAGAAATTTGCTTCTGTTATGCAACAGGAATTTGAAATGTCTTTACTTGGGGAACTAACATTTTTTTCGTAGCTTACAAGTGCAACAAGAAACCGATGGCATATTTTTATCTCAAGCAAAATACCTCAAGAAAATTTTGGAGAAGTATGGGATGGAAGACTGCAAACCTATAAGTACACCAATGATAACTGGGTGTAACCTCAGTTCTCATGATGATTCTCCCACAGTGAATAAACCAGAATATAGATCCATGATTGGAAGTCTACTTTATCTAACCGGGACAAGGCTAGACATTATGCATGCAGTTGGGATTGTTGGAAAATTCCAAGCTAATACAAAAGAGTCTCACCTTCAGGCTGTCAAAAGAATATTCAAATATCTACAATGAACTCAAGACTTTGGACTATGGTATCCAAAGAATGCTGATCTCACTCTTCATGCTTACACATATGCAGATTGGGCTGGAAATGTTGATGATCGGAAGAGCACTAGTGGTGGTGCATTCTATATGGGGCCCCGATTAGTATATTGGTTCAGCAAGAAGCAAAGCTCTATTGCCTTATCTACAGCAGAAGCATAATATGTGGCTGCCGCATCATGTTGCACACAACTTCTTTGGATGATGCAGAATTTACAAGACATTCAAATCAAATGTTCACCTCCCATACCCATTATGTGTGATAATACAAGTGCCATCAGTATCTCAAAGAATCTTGTTATGCATTCCAAGACCAAGCACATCCCTATCAAGTATCACTTTTTACGTGAACAAGTGCTTGAACAACAGGTGAAATTGGAGTATGTACCCTCCAAAGAACAAGTTGCTGATATATTTACTAAAACTCATCCTAGGGAAGCCTTCAAATATCTTAGACAAAAGCTGGGAATTGTCTCTGCTGCTCAAAAGCTCAGATCTGCGTAAATTCATAAGATTAAATTGGATATGCGGATTTCATAAAGGACAGTCATGTATATACGCGAGATTGTATACAGAAAATCGCGTATGGGTATTTGCTGGCATAATTTTCTAGGTCAACATTTTTAGAACAGTTGCGGTGCTGTTGGGTATATCTGGTGATGTTATAATTCTTACATTTCTATTTCATTCTCTAATATTTTTGATGAAGATGCCTTGATGATTTTCTGTTGAAAGTGTTCAGGGTGCACAAGCTCAAGGGTAGCACTTGTTCTGTGGGAAAGGATGCATTGTTGGCATTGTAAGTGTTGGATATGGTGTGATCTCATAATTGAGATTCATTGGTTTTGGTTATAAAAAGTCATATCTGTAATTTGATGAAAAGGTTATGTTGAGACCTATGATGTAAAATTTTCATATTCAGTCATGTAAGGACTTGTTTGTAAACCCACTTGATTGGGTAGTTGAGTCAAAATTTGTAAACCCACTTGGTTGGGTACTTGAATCAAATATGTAAATCCACTTGGTTGGATAATTGATGTAAGTATGAGTCATTGGTGATAGGAATGGTCATACTTGGTTGAGTTGTAGAGTCATGTACTTCATTGAAAAATCTGTCTAGAGATTCAGCATAAAATCAGGGTGAGCATGGTAAATTCAGTGCACTTAAGATCTACAGAGCTCATCTTTATACAAGGGAAGAGAAACCTTGTTTTGGTCCACCCTTTGCCCTTGATTTCAAAGGGAGGGAGTATCATGGTGTTTGAATAATGGTTATGCTTACTGTATCTATCTGTTGTGGTGATCAAACACCATTGTGGTTGCCATCAAGTCCAAAGGGGGAGATTGTTGGCAATATGATGTAATGTGTTGTGCTTGATGGCAACCTACTTGATAAAGTTGTCCTTGATGGAAACCTAATTGATGAGTTTCCTATGATAGGAAACCTATTTATTAAAGATGTAAGAATGATATATTTACAGATCAGTTCAGATGCAATAGAGAAAAGAATTCCAGCAAGTGTCAGAGAAATGATAAATATAATATGTCACAATGTATACGTGGGTTTGTAAAGGTCAAGTCGCGTATGTACGCGGATATGTACATCACAAGTCGCGTATGCCTATTTGCGCTCTAAAATTATGATACCAAGGGGCATTACCATGGTATTAGCCCACAATATTGAGCGTGGTATTGTCTATTTGATTCCGTCCAAGAATACCATTGGAAGTTGTGTGGTTTTGGCTCATGGTATTGATAAATGCTAAAAATATTTAAGGAGAAGAAGATCATTAGTGCAATGTGTGCATGTGGAATGGTTGTTGATGAATAAATTTCTCTAAGGAATATCTGCATGGATGAACTCTGTTATTAATTGATAGATATAAATCTATGATGCACCCATGGATATAATGATGGTTCAAGATCTCTAGATCTGATGATGATGAATCTCTAGAATGACCTACTGAAGGTATGATGAAGAACTGGCGCAAGTATACTAAAGAGAATGAATAAATCTGGGTAAGTTTTATATATCTGGTCTGTTCTGCAATTTTTTTTTTACAAATCTATACACTAGTTGGTTTCAAAAAAAGTGCGTATATACGCGGGTTCGCTTCATGAAAAGCGTGTATGGAAGTTAGGGTTTTCTAAAGAATAAAATGAACAGAAGTATACATGGGTTGATGTGCAGGAAAGCGCGTATGTACATGGCTTCAGTGAAGAAAATTAGCGTATGCTATTTGAATCAATGACTGTTCATGGTTGAGTTTGTATATGCATATCTATTCTGAAGTCTGGGTTATTTCTAAAGTTCTGGTCACAGTGTTTCCACTTTTCTAATTGAAGTGTTGATAAAATTTTATGATTGTTGATAAAGGGTTGTGTTGAAGCTGTTTGATCCAGTATGAAAATTGATGAAATGTGATCTGCAGTGGGTCTGAGGGTTGAAGCCTTCAGTATGGAAGTAGAAGCAACCTGCCAGTAGAAGCTGGCGTTATGTTCAGGGGGTTGAAGCTCCCTTCTAAGAGTGGCTGGTAAATGAGATCAAGGGTTGGAGCTCCCTTCCAGTAGCAGCTGGTAAACGAGTGAAGGTTGCAGTCTTCTACAGGTAGAAGCCTGTGTACTGCTATGAGTCTGCATCAGTACAATGTTGTAAACAATTTTACATATAATAAATATTGAAGACATAGACGACAAAAGCGGTGGTTTTCTCCCGAATTGGGTTTCCACCTTAAATACTGGTGTTCACGTGTGTTCCACTTGTGTGATGTTTTATATTGCTCTTACTGCACATATTTCCTATTTATCTAACCTGATGCATAATTGGTAAATCTGTTTTAAAGTTTGTTTCTGAGATACTTTATAAACTAGATATTTATATCAGTATCTCGAGTTGCTTTCAGCATATCCGCGTGTATACGCAAGTTTAGTTCATAAAAGCCACGTATGAAATTCTGCAAACGAAAAAATTTAAGTCAAGATATAAGCTCTAAATAATGATTCACACCCCCCTCTCAGTATTTTTCCCAAAAATTGGTATCAAAGCAGGTCATTCTGAAGAATCTTAGCCGCTATAAGGAAGATCAGCCAAGATGAGAAATCAAGATGGGATTGTTAGCCCCCCTATGAAATTCTTGACAAGCAAGCTGGGGGGATGAATGATTGTTGAGCCTTCAAGGGATGCCTTTCCCTGAAAACCCATCCTCCTTGAAGTCTTTCAATTGCTGTGCCTAATACAAATTCTCTCTGCTAGTACATTGCTCAAAAAGGGCCTATTTTTCCCTCCTTTACCCCTGCGAAATACATCAATTCCCCTCTTTTCCCTTTATCCGAATTCCCTTTCTCCCCCCCCAAGATTCCCCCTCTCTATGCCTAAATCCCCCAAAATCCCCTTTGAATTTCCCCATCTCCCTTATTTCCCTAGTTTCCCCCTCCATCTCCCCTACCGTTACCCTTTGATTGCCCCCAAAACGCATTAAAAATGAATTAAAATGATAAATCTTATGTTTTTGGGTCTTAGCCCTTCTTCTGATAGCCCCGCGCCCTTTTCCTTCCATAGAACCCCGCGTCGTGACCTAGGCTTTTCCCCACAGGGGGCTTTATTCTATCCGTATGGTCAAACCACGGAGCCCCCGTAGTTGACTCCTCGGGATGTGGGAAATCCCGATCAACGATCGTTATTCACTACGGGGGGTCGCTCCAAAGCTCCCGTGCCCGTACACCTTGGCCCCCCGTAGTCCATCTCTGCCGTCCATTCGCCCGACAGATTGACGGCGCGGAGCGCGCCCTAAATGGTGGACCCCGCCAGCCATACGTCATCCGCCCAAAACCCGCCGGTAAATTCCGCACCACCCATCTGCAGCAGGCGGTATTTCCCGCGGACCCAGCGATTCCATACACTGGGTGACGCGTGTCCGAGTGCACTATTTTGAAAACCGCCATTTCACGCATTAATCTTCGGTCCAAAGTCGCGCAGCGGAATCTATGCAAACCGTCCGATCTGGAGGACCCCATCTAACGACTGTGATTCAACGAAGTTGCACCCCCGATAACTTGTCTCCTCCGTACATCTGACCCGTCGTCACCTCTCCACGCTGCACTGACAGTCGTCGATTTCTCTCGCGATTGACGGCCTGCGTCCGTCCTCCTTCATTGAATATTCCACCCTCACCTGGTCCCCCTATGTCAGCTCCACGTGTTCCATCCGTACCTTCTCCCATTCCATCGCGTATATTTGATTCTTTTCGTGTTTTTAATGTTTTCTCATTCGTTTTCGTTCTGTGTTCCGTCAATTACCTACCAGAGCAAAATTTCACTGTTTCCTCCGTAATTTCTTTCGCCTTGTCACCATATGCGTTCTTTACCTCCATCCACCTCATCTGTCTGTCACGTCCATGAATTTCTTCACAGTTTTCGTGTTCTTGCAGGGATATAAAGAAAGAATGGCCGCCATGATCGCCCAGTTTCCCATGCAGTGGCCGAGAGATGCAAGAAAGCTCTGTACCGTGGTGCATTTAATGAAAAAGGCCCGGGAAGGTGAAGACAGGTCGTTTGTTCAAAGAACAGGGTTCAGGGTCTGTGAAAACCTTCCAGCACCATTAAAGGCCCGAGCTACCCTGTCAGAAGCAAGATGAAAGGGCAGAGTCATTCAGTACAAGCAGAAAGATTAAGGCAAGCTAATGAAGATCTCGAGCCCTAAGTCCATGTTTTCAGAGACAAAGCAGCAGATTACAGACCCCGAGGGATCGATCAAAGGATCCCGTGCACAAGTAAAAGGTACCATCAGGGTTATTTGTCAGCAGAATGTTTCTCTTTATATAAGTACATGGCGTCCATACAACTTTTATTATACATAACATCCCTGAAAGAATTTCTGCCCTAACTACAGACCTGAAAACGCTAGAACATTTATGAGACAGACCTTCCTAGAAGTTTATTTCATTTTTTGTTCAAATCATCCAGGAGTACTTCATCCAAAAGATGTCAAGATCAAATCTGAAGCAGATCATTCTTTCACAAGGAAGGTGACAGAGATTAAATTCATAGCAGGTCAAGCAGAATGGGTTTCGGCCCTGCATTCATTGTTATGTTTAATGATACATCTAATTTTCACCTACTCCTTCAGTCGATCTCAGGTTCATCCTTTGCTATAAAGCACAGAAGGAAACATTGTAATGGTTGTTGATGGATATCAATGAAATGCAAGCATTTTCCTCCTAAGACAAGTTCTCTGTGTATATTGTAAGATAGGCTGAGGCTAGATGTATTCAGACTGAATGTTCAAGCTATGGGCTATGATGTACCTGATTGGTGTTGTTTTTAATATGACAAGCATGTTTCTTTGGATCCTGATCTAAAGCAGCTGGTGATGTTTTCCTCTCTCTGTATTTGTGATTGACTTGCTTTCATTTCATCATGTTTCTTTAGGCTCGCATCAGAAGTTTGGCATAAGATTTACCCTTGATAGGTACCTTATGTTGCTGCTCTCCCAGCCTTTTATGTTTTCTGCTTATATGTGTATCTGAATGTTGATTTCAATTGATTTAACCAGTGTAGTGGATGATATTGCCTGCTCTCTGATGTATGAATTGATGAAGTCCATGTTTAGATGTTCTTGGTAGGATTTAGCTGGAAGGTTTGGGAACACTGGGGATTAGTGTTAGCCCTGTCCACTAGGATCTTGGCACGACCAACTAGCCTTTCTAAGATCCCTTGTGATTGCCTCTGATTTTGTCCAAGCAGGCCTAGAGTTAAATGACCTCTGACTTGATCTATAGACAGAGTTGGATGGTTCCCCTTCACTCATTTTCTATCCTTAATGTCCCATTCCAAATATCTCCTTTAAGATCCATACGCTTTAGATGACTAGCCCAATTGAAAGCTTGCACATTGAACACAAATAAATCCTTTCTTGACTGCATAGCCCAATGGCTTTGATGTTCTCTGAGTTATCTATCTCTGCCTAAGCTTCCCCTTTGCTCATCCTTGTCTTATATTGGTCCCTCTTTTCCTGATTCCCTCCAACCAAACACAAACAATCAAACAAACAACCATGAGCCCACAACTAGCCTAAAATCATAACTTAGAGCTTCAAAGACATATCCTTTGACTTGTATAGAGAGATCCCTCTCTGGACCTAGGAGGGCTAGATCCTAAGGTCTGAAAGTGGTTCTGATGTTGTCTCATCTTTTGGTCTTGCCAATATGGCCAAAACATGGGAACCCCAACAGGGACAAAATCTATCAGACCTCCACTCTTCAACGGAAACAATTTAATCTTCTGGAAAACACGGATAAGATCCTATCTTCAGTCTCTTGGAGTAGATGTATGGGCTATTGTAGAAGGAGGTTATCAATATCCAACCTCAGTTCCACCAGATGCAACTGCAAGAAAGAACTATGAAACAAATGCAAAGGTGGTCAATGCTCTATTGGGGAGTCTGACTGAATCAGAATTTGTCAAGGTCATGCTGTTGAATACAACAAAGGAAATATGGGACAAAATAATTCTAAGCTATGAAGGTGATACAAAGGTAAAAAGTGCTAAACTCCAAACTCTCAGAATTCAATATGAAAATCTAAGGATGCGAGCATTTCCAGTTTCTTTTTACATCTAGATGATATTGTAAATCATATGAGAAACTTGGGTGAAACCATAATTGACACTACTCTGGTTGAAAAAGTTTTAAGATCTCTAACTTCAAAATTTGTGTCAAAAGTGTCTGCTGTTGAAGAGAAACAAGATCTTCAAAGTCTTACTATTATCCAACTTCATGGGATTCTAACTGCATGTGAAATGAGAAAAGGAGGATATTCTGAAGTCAAAGAAGCCATCTTTAGAGCCTCTACAAAAGGAAAAGAAGTATAAGAAATAGTCAGGGTATATTTCAGAAGAAGATGAGGTAAATTTTTTAAAGAAGCTCCAACTTGGCACTGGAAGGTTCAGAGGTAAGCTTCCTTTCAAATGTTTTTCTTGTGGAAGAGTTGGTCATTATGCTGCTAAGTGTCCTCATAAAGAAACACATGAAAAAGGAAAAGGAGTAGCAAGAAGAAATAAGAATCGATTTATCACTAGAAAAAGTTATTATACTCATGAAGATAGTGATGGGTTATGAGATAGTGAGGAAGAATCTGATCAAGATATTAGACTTCTCATGGCGTTGAAAAAGAGTCTAGAGAAGAAAAGGATACTTTTATGGATGCTCTAGAAGACAAATATTTTCTTGAAGAAATAAATCAGCTCAAAATATTTTTGGAAGAAAAAAAAATATCCATAGAAACTCTAAAAAATCAGCTTGAAGAAAAGGATAAACACAATGAGAAATTAGAATGTGAAGTAGTAAGTCTAAGAAAATAAATTGAGAAAGTAAAAACTTTAAATCTTAGATTTTCTTAAGAATCTGAAACCTTAGATGAAATTATCAAGGTACAACATTTTCCTCTTATAAAGACAGGTCTTGGATATGTCGAAGAATCTCTTCAGTCTTCAGCACCAAACTATCTAAAAGCAGCTACAGCCAATCTACAACATTTTTCCACTTAGCAAGGAAACAAAGAAACTTGACAGGTAAAGCATGACCACCTCAATACAAAGAACGCTAATAGGAATACCTTTCAAAGAAATACCAACCAATAGGTAAACACAAATAGAAGGTTCAATGATCGCATAAATTTTTTCTTCAATGGACAATGTTTCTCATGTCATAATTTTGGTCAGAAAGCTATTCAATGTGTTGCATACAAAACCATCAAAATGAAATTGAGTGTGCTTATTGCAATAATTTTGGTCATGAAGAATCTGAATGCAGGAGAAAAATTTAGCCAAAAGAGCATATACCATCAACTTCCATAGTATGGAGAAAGAAGGAATTACAGGTTGAAAAATGTGGCATAGATTTATTTGCATAAGGAGAAGAAAATCATTGGTACATTGATAGTGGATGCTCAAAACACATGATAGGTGACAGAAGTAAACTTCTTGCATACAATGATCTAGAAAGAGAAAAGAATGTTACTTTTGGAAATGATATTCCTGCTGTCATTAAGGGAAAAGGTTCTGTTTTTCTAAAAGAAAAGGTGAAAGATAACAATGTTACGTATGTGGATGGATTAAAGCATAACCTGTTAAGTGTAAGTCAAATGTGCGATCAAGGAACTGAAGTTGTCTTTAGCTCAAAAGAATGTGTGGTACGTGATCTGGATACAGAAAAAAACGATCATAAAAGGAAATAGAACACCAAGTAATTTGTATGTATTGAAATGATGTAAAGAACAATGCTACTTGGGTAAATCTTCAGAAAATTGGTTATGGCATAGAATATTGGGGTATTTTAGCTTCTCTCAAATCAACAAATCTAGTAGACTCAAATTTGTTCATGATCTTCCCAATATTACTCTGCCTGAAAGTACCATATGCAAATCTTGTCGATTCAGTAAGCAAACCAGAGTGAAATTTAATGCCAAGAAAGGATCATCAAGTAAGCCTCTTGAACTCATTCATATTGATATATCTGGACCCATGAGAGAAAGGTCACCCCGTGGAGAACAATACTATATTCTGTTTATTGATTATTTCTCTAGAATGTGTTGGATTGGGTTGCTAAAGCACAAAGATGAAGCATTCAAAAAATTTCAGATCTTCAAAGCATTGGTTGAAAATGAATTAGATCTAAAAATCAAGTTTCCTAGATATGATTATGGAGGTGAATATATATCAGATGAATTCTTTTATTTTTGTGAACAACATGGCATAAAAAGATAGTTTTCTGTAGCTGGTACCCCACAAAAAAATGGAGTAGTAGAAAGAATGAATATAACAATTCAACAGATGGCTCGGGCTATGCTTGATGATCTAGGAACACCTGACACATTTTGGGGAGAAGAAGCACATACTGCTGTAAATATTCCTAACAAAGCACATGTTCGTGTAAACAATGATAAAACTCCATATGAGCTATGGTATGGTAATCTTCCCACTGTAAAGCATTTTAAAGTTTTTGGAAGCAAATGTTTTATCAAGAACAATGATGAAAAACTTGGCAAGTTTGAACCTAGGGCAGATGAAGGAATATTTCTTGGTTACTCTTCTAGAAGTAAAGCATATAAATGCTACAATAAAAGACTTCGGAAGATTTTTGAATGCATTGACATTGTAATTGATGAATCTCTCTCAACTGCAAAAGGCAAAATACAAACAAAAAATGAAGATGATGATGATGTATATCTTCTTGCATCAAATAGAGATAATATAGAAGGTGAACCCAATGAAGCAGCATAAGAAGATCTATCTGAAAAGGCTCCATCCAGGTATGTTCAAAAGAATCATCCAAAATCTCAAATTTTGGGAGAAAAGGGATCAGGTGTCCAAACAAGAAGAACTCTGGTAGGATCTACTAGCTATCTAGCATTTTTATCCACCATTGAACCACAGAATGTCAATCAATCTAGCAAAGATGAATGTTGGATTCAAGCCATGAATGAAGAACTTGATCAAATTGAAAAGAATCATACTTGGGAACTAGTTCCAAGACCTCATGATAAAAATGTTATTGGAACAAAATGGATATTCAAAAACAAGTTAAATGAAAATGGAGATGTTATTAGAAACAAGGCTAGAATTGTTTTTAAAGGGTATGCTCAACAAGAATGTATAGAATTTGAAGAAAAATTTTCTCCTGTAGCTAGACTTGAAGCCATCAGAATATTTCTTGCTTTTTCAAGCTTTCAAGAAATCAAAATTTATCAAATGGATGTTAAATCTGCTTTCCTCAATGGTGATCTAGAAGAAGAAGTTTATATAGAACAACTAGAAGGATTCATTTTGGGAAATGATGAAAAACTTGTTTGTAAACTTAAAAAGGCTTTATATGGTCTCAAACAAGCTCCAAGGGCATGGTATTATTGTCTTAACAAATATCTTCATCAAAAAGGATTTTCAAAGGGTTCTGTTGATAGCAACTTATACACAAAAACTGAAAATGATAAACTATTGATTGTGGTTGTATATGTTGATGATATCATTTTTGGAAGTAATGAAGATTCCATGAGTTAGAAATTTTCTTATGTTATGCAACAAGAATTTGAAATGTATTTACTTGGGGAACTACCATTTTTTCTTGGCTTACAAGTGCAACAAGCAACCGATGGCATATTTTTATCTCAAGAAAAATACCTCTTGAAGAAGTATGGGATGGAAGACTGCAAACCTGTAAGTATACCAATGATAACTAGGTGTAACCTCATTTCTCATGATGATTCTCCCACAGTGAATCAACCAGAATACAGATCCATGATTGGAAGTCTACTTTATCTAACCGAGATAAGACTAGAAATTATGCATGCAGTTTGGATTGTTGGACGATTCCAAGCTAATCCAAAAGAGTCTCACCTTCAGGCTATCAAAAGAATATTCAAATATCTACAAGGAACTCAAGATTTTGGACTATGGTATCAAAAGAATGTTGATCTCACTCTTCATGCTTACAGATATGAAGATTGAGCTGGAAATGTTGATGATAGGAAGAGCACTAGTGGTGGTGCATTCTATATGGGGCCCCGATTAGTGTCTTGGTTCTGCAAGAAGCAAAGCTATATTGCCTTATCTATAGCAGAAGCAGAATATGTGGCTTCCTTATCATGTTGCACACAACTTCTTTAGATGATGCAGACTTTACAAGACATTCAAATCAAATTTTCACCTCCCATATCCATTATGTGTGATAATACAAGTGCCATCAGTATCTCAAAGAAAGCTGTTATGCATTCAAAGACCAAGCAAATCCCTATCAAGTATCACTTCTTACGTGAACAAGTGCTTGAACAATCGGTGAAATTGGAGTATGTACCCTCCAAAGAACAAGTTTCTGATATATTTACTAAACCTCTTCCCAGGGAAGCCTTCGAATATCTAAGACAAAAGCTGGGAATTGTCTCTGCTGCTCAAAAAGATCAGATCTGCTTAAATTTAGAAGATTAAATTATATACATGGATTTCATAAAGGACAGTCGCGTATATACGCGATTTTATATACAGAAAACTCCGTATGGGTATTTTCTGGCATAATTTTCTAGGTCAGCATTTTCAGAACAGTTGCGGTGCTGGTTGGTATCTCTGGTGATGTTCCAGTTCTTACATTTCTGTTTCATTATCTAATATTTTTGATGAAGATGCCTTGATGATTTTCTGTTGAAAGTGTTCAGGGTGCACAAGCTCAGGGGGAGCACTTGTTTTGTGGGAAAGGATGCATTGTTGGCATTCTAAGTGTTGGCTGTGGTCTGATATCATAATTGAGATTCATTGGTTTTGTTTATAAAAGGTCATATCTGTAATTTGATGGAAAGGTTATGTTGAGACCTATGATGTAAAATTTTCATATTCAGTGATGTAAGGACTTGTTTGTAAACCCACTTGATTAGGTAGTTGAGTCAGAATTTGTAAACCCACTTGGTTGGGTACTTGAGTCAAATATGTAAATCCACTTGGTTGGATAATTGATGTAAGTATGAGTCATTGGTGATAGGAATGGTCATACTTGGTTGAGTTATAGAGTCATGTACTTCATTGAAAAATATGTCTAGAGATTTAGCATAAACTTAGGGGGAGCATGGTAAATTCAGTGCACTTCAGATCTACAGAGCTCATCTTTCTACAGGGGAAGCGAAACCTTGTTTTGGTCCGCCCTTTGTCCTTGATGTCAAAGGGGTAGAGTATCATGGTGTTTGAATAATGGTTATGCTTACTGTATCTATCTATTGTGGTGATCAAACACCATCGTGGTTGCCATCAAGTCCAAAGGGGGAGATTGTTGGCAATATGATGTAATGTGTTTTCCTTTATGGCAACCTACTTGATGAAGTTGTCCTTCATGGAAACCTACTTGATGAGTTGCCTATGATAAGAAACCTATTTATTAAAGATGTAAGAATGATGTATTTACAAATCAGTTCAGATGTGATAGAGAAAATAATTCCAGCAGGTGTCAGAGAAATGATAAATATAATATGTCACAATGTATATGCGGGTTTGTAAAGGTCAAGTCGCATATGTACCCAGATAAGTACGTCCCAAGTCATGTATGCCTGTTTGCGCTCTAAAATTATGATACCAAGGGGAATTACCATGGTATTAGCCCATAGTATTGAGCGTGGTATTGTCTATTTGATTCCGTCCAAGAATACCATCAGAAGTTGTGTGGTTTTGGCTTATGGTATTGATAAAGGCTAAAACTATTTAAGGAGAAGAAGATCATTAGTGAAATGTGTGCATGTGGAAGGGTTGTTGATGAATAAAATTCTCTAAGGAATATCTGCATGGATGAACTTTGTTCTTAATTGATAGATCTGAATCTATGATACACCCATGGATATAATGATGGTTCAAGATCTCTAGATCTGATGATGATGAATCTCTAGAATGACCTACTGAAGGAATGATGAAGAACTGGCGCAAGTCTGATGAAAAGAATGAATAAATCTGGGTAGTTTTATAGATCTGGTCTGTTCTGCAAAATTTATTTTTTACAGATCTATATGCTAGTTGGTTTAAAAAAAAGCGCGTATATACACGGGTTCGCTTCATGAAAAGCACGTATGGAAGTTAGGGTTTTCTGAAGAATAAAATACACAGAAGTATACACGGGTTGATGTGCAGGAAAGCGTGTATGTACGCGGCTTCAGTGAAGCAAAGTAGCGTATGCTATTTGAATCAATGAATGTTCAGGGTTGAGTTTGTATATGCATATCTATTCTGAAGTCTGGGTTATTTCTGAAGTTCTGGTCACAATGTTTCCACTGTTCTAATTGAAGTGTTGAGCAAAGTTTATGATTGTTGATAAAGGGTTGTGTTGAAGCTGTTTAATCCAGTATGAAAATTGATGAAACGTGGTATGCAATGGGTCTGAGAGTTGAAGCCTTCAGTATGGAAGTAGAAGCTTCCTGCTAGTAGAAGCTGGTGTTATGTTCAGGGGGTTGAAGCTCCCTTCCAAGAGTGGCTGGTAAACGAGATCACGGGGTTGGAGCTCCCTTCCAGTAGCCGCTGGTAAATGAGTGAAGGTTGCAACCTTCTGCAGGTAGAAGCGTGCATACTGATATGAGTTTGCATCAGTACAATGTTTTAAATAGTTTTCCATATAATAAATATTGAAGACAGAGAGGACAACAAGGGTGGTTTTCTCCCGAATTGGGTTTCCGCCTTAAATACTGGTGTTCATGTGTGTTCCAATTGTGTGATGTTTTATACTGCTGTTGTTGCACATATTTCCTATTTATCTAACCTGATGCATAAATGGTAAATCTGTTTTAAAGTCTGTTTCTGAGATACTTTATAAAGTATATATTTATATTAGTATATGCGAGTTTCTTTCAGCATATCCACGTGTATACGCGAGTTGAGTTCATAAAAGCTGCGTATGCAATTCCAAAAACAAAAAAGTTTAATTCAAGATATAAGCTCTAAATACTGATTCACCCCCCCCCCCCCTCTCCATATTTTTCCCAACAAACTTGAACTTGATTCAATACATGGTATCTTATTGTTATTGAACTATATCTTAATGTGGAATATTTTGGTCATCTCCTTCTCTTCCTAGTGATAGAGGTTACTTAGATTCACCTCATTTTCACTAATGTTTATTATGGGATGTTTAAATCATAAAAATTGGAGGATATATATAGAATAATGTCATGTACCTATGTTTCAAATTTAAAACTTTTGTGCTCTATAATTTTAGAGATATGCTCTAAGGAAGTTAGTCTTCCTAAATGCTCTTGAAATCCTCTTCAAACATATCAACTTGGAATGTTCACTATAGCTATTGAACTAGGATTTTTTAGACCATGAAATATGGAGGATACAGATAAAATATTTTCACATACATTGATTTCAAATTAGGGACATCGGTTCACTATAAATTTAGATATATGCTCTAAGGAAGTTATGCTTCTTAAATTCTCTTAAAAATTTCTTGAAATATGTAAGCTCAATATTTTTACTATATCTTTCTTTATTTAATATTTTAGAATATTAAATATAGAGAATAAAGACAATATATCTCAAGCTACTTGTAATGGAGATTTTGAACTTTTTTTCTCTATATTTTTGAAGATATGATACGAGGAATTTAGTGTTCCTGAATGCTGCTAAAAAACAATTCCAATAGGAAAACTTGGAATTTTTGCTACAAATTTCTTTATGGGATATTTTAGACTCTGAAATTTGGATGAGTAGGAGAAGAGATCTTTAAATACCTATGGTAGAAATTTTAGAATCACATTTACAAAATTGGGTATGTGGCATGTTTTTAAAATTCATTATTGGGAAGAAGACAAATTAAACAAGTTTTGGGAGAAGTAGACTTAGTGAAAGAAGAAGTAGCAGGTTGCCATGGTGAAGGTAGAAACAAATAATAGATATGGTGAAGAGAGAAGAAGAAATCATATATGGTGAAGGAAAAAGTAACTAATAGAAATTATAAAGAATCAAGTAGAGTAAGTAAAGTAGGTCTGTGCCTACAAATATTTGTAGTAGAGGGGGTTGGTGTCTCTTGTACATTAGCATATAAAAAGAAGTTATTACATACCTGGTTCCTTAATCATCAATTAATAACATAAAGTATCATTTTTTTTCTTCTTCACACAATTAACAATAAACTTTAATACCACTTTATGACATACCAAGTTCCCTTAATTAGTTACAACGATTATAGGGTACCCATAATTTTATTCTTACTTTTACCAACTTGAAAAAATGTTATGATGCAACGTTTTCACATAATGCTACTAAATTTAACCTAACCACACTTGCAAAAAGCTGATCTTCGTCTTTCATACATTTTTTTTAAGAACTTTACATGTAAACATTTCTTTAAATACTTTGTAAAAAATTCTATAAGTAATGTTTTTTTTGTACACATTTTTAAAACATTTTTTATGAAATCAAATAAGAAACATTGATCTCATTCCCCTTGAAAGGTACTAATTAAAAGACACCACTCAATCATGTAATTTTTTATTTCTATCTTTGAGGAATTTTATCAAATGGTTTGTAACACATCCACATTTCATCAATTGTTTTAGCTGCTAATAGGAATACATCAACTACAATAGTACCATCATGAAATTTTTTTAACATACAACAATACTCACACCATCAATAAAATTAAAATTTCCCTTTGGGTATTTCATCCAATATTTTTTATGAAATGAATCATTAAATCATATAGGCATTTCTTCAAACACTTAGGAATGCTAACTAATATAGAAATTTCCTCAAGGAATATATCCTAAATTATAGTAGTCAAAATTCTACAAATGAACTAGAAGCTAAGTGGGATATCCTATGACCATGGTCCAAGTTATAGGATCTAAAACCTCCTAGATTGAAAGTTATATTAGAAATAAAAACATGACCTATTTCATGCATGCTTTTAGGAGCATCTGGGAAGATCAATTTCCTCTAACCATATATCCTACAATATCGTGACCTATGATATGAAAGTTAGAATAAATTATTAGTGGATTTAATCCTAAATAAAATCCAAGTTTAAGCTTCTGAAGCCTCCCATTATAAAAGTTATAGTATAAATTCTCACATGACCTGTTTAAAGATACAATTAGGAAGTCCAACTTCCTCCAATCATATTTCCTAAAATATCATGACCCAAGATATGAAAATTGGATGAAAGGATCAATGATATGTCCCCTCATTATGGTCCAATTTTCATCTTATTGAAACTCCTAGAAGAAAAGTTTTAGGATAAATGGAAACATGAATTGTTTGAAGAGGAATTTAGGAAGCATATATTCTTCAACTAGTGTTGATAAAAAATTTAATACATACAAAAAGATTCAAAAAAATAGTATAACAATTGCAACAATGACAAAATTGTTGAATGATAAATGCACGTAATTTTAAAATTAATAATTTTTTTTTTTAAATAATCATACATGTCATTAAACCATATATTCTAGAAACATCATTAAAAATAATATAAATATTTATTTACTGCTCCTATAACATTACTGGAAACTAAATTAGGGTGACACAAGTTCCACCCCACCATAAGCTCAACTGTGCTGCATTTTTTTTCTCACAATTGGCCACCCCTGTGCTAGATCTTGATGCCTTGAGGAGAACTTAAATCAGAGGTATTTCACACAGTCAAATTCAAACAATATTTAACTCTAGAAGTGAAGGCCATTCTCCTTCACAGCCACATAGAAAAAGTCAATGATTAACCTTTCCATCATAGAATAGGATCACATTCACAAAAGGTCCATGCAGTTCTACACAACACAAGGGAGTCCTTATCTAATATCTACAATCCCTTGAACCTCCCCTTTTAAGTTTTATATGTGCCACACACAACTAGGACCATTCCTAGAACTAGGATCCATATAGTCCAAAGACAAAGAATCAATACATATTCATTCCTATCACATAAGCTATCACTCATGTCACATACCTATTTCCCTAAGTGACTTATAGAGGTTATCGGCTCCCTCGCATGAGTTACCCCTACTAAATTTCTCCTAGATACACTTTCCAAAACTTTATTCTAATCAATCATATAATTTTTCAAACACTTTACATGTAATCCATTTTTCAAATACTTTGTATAGAACTAATTAAGTAGTAATTTTTCATTTAGACCTTTTTTCAAACATTCCTTATGAAATTGTATAAGAAAAAATGTTCAGATTTCACTAATAACTGAGTATCTCAAACATACCACTTAATCATGCAACTTTTGATTTCTATTTTTGAGTTATTCTATCAAAAAATTTGTCTGAAAACTGTAATAAAACATTTTTAACACATTTATTCAAATTATTTGCATAAAAATAGGCATAGATCGGATATAATAGTACATATAACAATTATAACATATAATAAGACCATCCCCATCTAAAAAAACATTTTCATTCGGGAATTTCATTAACCAGTTTGTATGCGATGAATTATTAAACCGTTTACGCATTTCTTCAAATAATTTCCATACAAAATAATATTGCAAATTCCTTACGCATATCTCCTAAATTATAGAATTTGAAGTTATGAAAAATAAAATATATGATTAGTGGGATTTCCCCTCACTATTGTCCAAGTTTTAACTTTTGAAACCTCTCGTCGGAAAAGTTACAATAGAAATGACAACATGACCTATTTTATGTATGATTTTAGGAACATCTAGGAAGCTAGACTTCCTCTCACCATATCTCCTAAAATACGATGACCTAATATCTAGAAGTTGGACAAAATGATCAATGGGATATCCCTTCATATTTAAATATGCATGTAGGAAGCCAAAATTTCTCTAATCATATTTCGTAAAGTTTCATGATCCAAGATCTTAAAATTAGATCAGTGGACCATGGGATTTCCCTTAATGATGGTCCAAGTTTTAGCTTTTGGCACATCCTTGAATATAAGTTATAGTAGAAATGTATACACAATAGGTTTAAAGAAGAATTTAGAAAGCTCATCTTCCTTGACCAGTTCTATTACAAAATTTAATACATATAAAAAGATATAGAGAAATAGTATAACAACTAAAGCCATGATAAATGTTTTAAATAGTAAATGTGTGTAAATATGAAATTTTTGAAAACAAAAATAATCGTGAATGCCACTAAACCATTGATGTCAAAAATATCATTAACAAAGAAGAAAATATTTATCTATTATAGGCAGAAAAATATTGGAAACTAAAGTAGGATGAGCCACGTTCCTACCCACTATAGGCTCATTTTCTCTATAATTTTTCTCATAGTTGGCCACCTCCTTGTTAGATTTTGATCCTTTGAGGAGAACTAAACTTGTATTTCACACACAAATTAAGGCCAAATTTTAACATTGGAAGTGAAATATGTTCTCCTTCACACACACAAAAGAAAAATCAGTGATCATATTTTTAATATTTGATCAAGCTCAGATCTAAAAAAATACCACGTATATTTGCACAAGACAAGGGAGTCCTTATCTTATCTATCTAATCTCTTAGCCTTATCCTCTTTAGTACTATATGTGACACACCCAAACAATACCATTCCCATTCCTTAGAGCCATCTAGTCCAAAAAACATTATTGCAACAAATTCATTTCTATCACATAAGCTATCACCTATCACCCTTAACAAATCATAAGGTCTAAAATTCTATGGGTTCTATCACTAGTAATTTTTTTCCAATTCAAATTTTCCAAGTGAGAGGGAGAGATGTATGATAGAGTAAAAAAAGAGATAAAGTTATAGGCTTAACAAACAAGAAGAAGAAAATCTTAATTACACCCCCTCTTATTTTTATAATTGCTCCTTGATCCTTGATCTTCCAAACCTTTTAGCTTATTGGTAATAATAACCATCACATTAACCAAAAATATTTATATAGGGTGCATTTTTCCTCTTATGTAAAATTTTTCCCCTCCCCAAGGAAACGTGATATATTGGTTGTCCCTTTCTTCAACTTTAGCATATTTATTAATAAAAATAAACATCAAGTAATATAATAAAGTTTGACATCATAGCATCAATGGTACCACCGTAGTAGTATATGTTCTTAATTACATTACAAAATCTAGGGTAATGACACGTGTATCAAAACACATAGCTCTTAACTAGTTCTAAGTTTTGAACCTCTTTCTGTTTTCTCACCAATAATTTTTCCAATTTTATTTTTCTAAGTGAGAGAGAAAGATATATGAGAGAGTAATAGAAGAGAAAAAAAATAGAAGCTTAAGAACCAAGAAGACGAAACCATTGATTTATCCTCCCTCTTATTTTTATAATCACACCTTGACCCTTCATCTTCCTAACCTTTCATATTCTTGGGAAGGATAAACATCACGTCAAAGGAAAATATTCACCTTAGTTATATTTGTCCTCTTAAGTAAAGTTTCCCCCTCCCCAAGTCATCATAATCTGTTGTACCCTTTCTTGAGTACTGTAATTTTTATTAATAAAAATAAAATTATGGCACATAACAGAGTTTTAGATCATTACATCAATGATGGAACCCTAACATTATATGTTCTTAATTACATTACAAAAATTTGTGGTAATGAAGGGGGTGTCACAATCCCCTCCACCTTTAAGGAAAATCATCCCTAGTGTGTTACTATTTGTAAAATGGTAGAAGAATGGATATGCCACATTAATATTAATAGCATTTCCATGTGCTTACTCTTTGATTAGATCAATTTAATTCAATTCTCATAGTGTAATACACTTTAAAACACCTAGAATTATAGCACATTCCTCCACAATTTTTCCTTGCTTCACAAGGATTCCAAGGGAACAAGTTCAACTCATTTTTTTCTTGGAAACACCAGATGCATTCATCATCCCATTGAGTATGTAGATGAATATATGAAATCCAATTCATTCAAGTCTCCCTTTCCTTGTATCCACACACCTTAAAGTTCATGTATCCTCTTCTCTTCCAAAATAGTCCCTCAAAAAATCTAATCCTTGGAAAGGACTATTTGCATCAGAAGAGTATCAAGACTTGTTGAGTCTTATAGCCAAGAAATCCCCATATCTTCCTCTAGATAGCACAACACATTTTTCATAACATAACTCATGGTGATCAATATATGTCATAGGGTTCCAATGTCACCACAATGGCCTTGACCCTACGATTTTTAGCTTTACAACCATCATCTATTCTCCATGGACATATAATCATCTCAAATTTATCA
Source organism: Pinus albicaulis (assembly GCA_034641835.2). Taxonomy (NCBI): domain Eukaryota; kingdom Viridiplantae; phylum Streptophyta; class Pinopsida; order Pinales; family Pinaceae; genus Pinus; species Pinus albicaulis. The sequence continues at coordinate 969,318,576 of CM076582.1, read as the reverse complement.
CACGCAAATAATTTCCATGGGATTAATCATAATAATTTCAATAAAATATTCTTCCTTTTTCTTTTCTTTTCCAAACTTCCTTCATATAGGAATCAAATTTGATAAATATGATGTTTTTCTCATTATGTTTGACTCTTGCATATGGTACTACTCAACACTTATTATCATAACCAAGGAAATTTTCAACTGCAATATGTAATTTCAATAATCCAAATAGTGGTAAGTGTTGATACATGAAATATTTTCATTGCGAAATTTATAACATCCCCAGAAGTGATTTAATAATTATTATAAGCATAATAAATCAATTAATTTAAATTTATTTAAACATAAATTGAAATGAAGCTATCATTGTATTATTTTTTTTCATCACAACCATTCTAGCATTCCATAATGCATTCAAACATTTATTCCAACAAACAAAGGGTAAAAACTAAAATATACATTTCTCTAAATTAATGAGTAATGAGATTCCATTTTTCTTTGTAAGATGAAGGATTCATGCCAGTTATTCAACTACTCAACAATTACTCATAAACATTTAGAGGGTATTTATTTTCATTACATTCAATCATGTGATTTATTTTTTCATACAAGAACACATGCAGTCAATTCACCACGCATATGTACCACGATTCATACTATAAGTTTCATGATCAAATACTGCCATAGTAACTCATCGATGCATCATAAAGATTCTAGTAATATTTACACAATGAAGGCATCTTTCCTCTGTCATAAACCACTAGGTATCAATGAAAAAATTTCTTTTAAATAGAAACAATTCCATACAATTTTCACATTAACTAGGTAAAACCAATCATTCAATTACATGTTCCTTACCGGAAAACTCAACATTTTATGATAGAATCACTTGTCACAAACTTAGTAACTATTGGGCCAATACTCATGGACTTATAAAAAAAGTCCCCACATTTTCATCATACATCCCATATTTTCATGCATTATCTCAATGCATTTCCAAACATATTTTATCTCATGAGTGCATTATTCGTTCATTTAATATTTGTTGAAAATGGAAGCTCAATGCTGGCACATAATATTAGTATTTTACCAAATTTTTTTGTGTTGAAAATATTTTTCCTTAACCACACCTCTTCTTGGGCATCCATGAAATAGACGCATTAATTTGAAAACAAGAGATATCAAATTTAACAAAAAATTATTGTTACCCAATTCCTTTACCTTTTCAACTTTTCTTGCTAGTTACCCTAAGTTAATTAGCTACCATAATATACATTTTCAAATGATATTTTTTCAAGGATTTCATATGGATTATTAGCATACTTGATATTGCAACATTTATTAGGCCCTCTAATTAGTAATGATCTCAACCTCTCATATTAGCCACAATTCTTTCATTTTATCTGCTTACACACAAGTTTCAATGAATATTCAAAAAGGGAATTTTTCTATGTGTATCTAATTTCCACATTTAAATTATACCTTTGATTATTTCACCTGAGCATGTTCATACACATATATTCATGCATATTGAATTCTTGCACATATTACATTATATTCAAACACATTTATTTTTAAATTTAATTTTAGGCCTCTCTTGTTTTCAATCATTCACATGACAAGTATCATAAGCGTAAGCACAAAAAAATACTTTCTTTCATGTGGTAGTTAACAACAAGAGATAACCCTTGCACACTTGTAATATGAACATTCCATGTGACATGTAGTTCATTAGGTAACCTTACTACATTTCCAAAAACATAAAAATCATTGGTTTCTATCTTGTTACCATTTATGCATTCATATTATTTTCGTAAATAAAATATATCATCCAAACACAATTTTAACTTAATGGAAACTCCCTTCTTAATTCATTTTAAAAATTATGACTTCACATTCCATCTGGTTCATATTGACCCAGTTTGACCCTCTTTGAGTCATCCTTTATCCACATTCGACCTTTAATGAAACTATATAAGGAAGGTTTCCAAGCCATTACACTACAAGGAAAATACCCTCTAGCGGAGGTTATAAAGGAGGTTTTTAGTGTTATAAAATTGGCCTAAATTGTCAAAAAAAATATTCTACATCATCTGTTTTTGGTAATAGAGGTTTTGACAGAACTGCTAATGGAACTTCAACACAACTAAAAAAAATTGGGTGGCCGGAGGTTTTTATGGATGTTTTTCTTATCGGTGCGTGCTTCATGTGTGAACGCACTGATTTGTTTTAAATGGTACACACCGGTGCAGTAAACGTACCAAGAAATGGGAAGGAAAACAAATTTCTGAAGCCCTGGGGCATTTAAATACATAATGTCCTGGTGCGTTTCACCAAAAAATACACACTGGGATGATAGAAGGTGCATGCACCAGTGTTATTCATATTATAATTGTAAAGCACCAAGGCATTTAATGCAAACAGTGCCAATGCGTTACAAATACGAATGCACTGGTACGTTGAGGCAAAATAACACTAGTGCATGCACCTTCTATCCTCCCAGTGCATATTAGTTGTGTACATGCCTCAGGTCGTTAAGGTGTAAACACAGATCGACGCGTTAAAGGAAAACTATACTGGTGCATGCAACGCCTATCCGCCCAGGTTGTAGTCGTCGATAAAGCACACCAAGCATTCTAATTTGTATTGGTATTTGGTGCAGTGCTAATAGGTCATAGAAACACATCAATGCGTAGTATCATACACATGCACTGGTGTTCATTTTCTATTTTTTAGAAACATCAACCTATGATAGTGCAATTATTGTGATTTTTAAAAATTCATTATTCATCAGAAGTCGACACATATCTTATAACAATATTCATATCAATTAAATTTTTATTAGTGCATTTAAATGTGATGTTTGGATGAATTTTTTATATCATCAAATTTCACAACTCTTCATTATAATATTTAATCATCCATATATTTAATGAGGGGTGTAATATTTCACAACTACAATGGAGAACAAAATAGAATAAATTAAAACATATTTTATTATATATGAATAAGAGACTCTTTGTCATACATAATGGGAAAGTTATTGGTAACCATTTGTCTTTCAGTTGGGACATTATGTCTATTACATTAAACAAAATGTCTGATTTCATAGACAAATATTTCAAAAAATACAACGCCTTGCTTTGATATCCAAACATCTTGATCATCATTCTTTGCTGGAACTACTGTCATTGATCGAGCTAGTTCTGTGAACTGGGTTATTTGGAGGAATGTTTTGTTCATTATGTTGATTGTTTTCTTCTTCTTCAAGTTCCATCTACAACTATAAAAATAAAGTGTAATGAGTGTATCTGCATAAGTGAGAATAATGAAAATTGCAATATTAAATAATATACATCAATGTAAATTGAAAATAAATGTAGCATAACAAGAATTGACTCGTGAGCTATACACATTCTTTCAAAACCAAATTTCATGCCTTCTTTCAACAATTATTTTGTTGGCGCAGTTCCATACTTTGTTTTGTGCAAGTTTTATACCCCATAACAAATCATAGATTTAATATAAAATATGTTTTTGTTCTATTAATTATAGACGGAGCTAAGTAAAACAAGATAGATACTTACAAATTCCACAATTAATTTCTAATATGCCAACATATAATGACAATCTATATTTAACCCAATGTCAATCAATTATTTTGATGGTTCTTCTTTGCATGTTAGCATATGTTTGAAGACATTCAATGATGATTGCTGTAAAACAACTTAAAATATACAAAAATTAAATCTAGTTAAGTTGTTATAAGGAAGTAAATATTACTCACAAACTTAGATATCAACTCTTTTCTTCCTTGTTGCCCTGTTCTATGTGTTGAATGGGTTCCATTTTATTTTCTTTTCTTCAAGAAAATACTTGAAAATTAATATTTAATATTTATTTATTGTACTTAATCGAAAAATTCAATGATTGCATATTACATTAGATGCACGTTTTTGTTGAGATGGCTCCTCGTGCGATACAATTATGTCCATTTTTTTGACCATCTCCTTGTACACATTTTTGGACATTCCTACTGGTATATTTATGATATCAGCTCGTTTATCCTTTGAGATTTTCACAATCTTCCTAAAAAAGTAACATGAAAATAAACTATTTAATTTTTATATTGATATATGAAAACTAAATATAACAAAAGTGATATTTATAACTGATTGATTTGTAGTAACATATACATATAATTCTAGAAAAACATTTAAAGGAATATTACTTTTTCAATTCTCTTTTTTGTTGTATGTTTTTTGCTATTAAAAGTATGACACGTCTCATTGACCAATTCTCTGGAAACTCTTCCTATAGTTTAAATAAAATTTGGTTATTGGAATCATTGGATTGATTTTTATATTGTAAGTGGAAATAACGTCTATACATTCATTCCACTAGATCCCTCAAAGTTTTGTAAAAGTTTTTCCCCCTTTCGTTAATCTCGAGCACCACTCGAGATGAGCTAAGGAGCAATTCATTTTTGTTTGCATGTTCTATTTTTTTTTCTTTTTTTAGAACAAGATTCCTTTCCTTCGCTGTTGCTCCCTATAGAACATTAAACATATATGAATTAACAGATTGTTTGAAAAATGTTATCAAATATTTTAAAGTATATTATTAATGAAAATTAAAAAAATAAACTCATATTAGATCGATAATATTTTTTCATTCACTTGATTCATCCTTCTACAATTTTTCCATCAAGAATTTATGCTCTTCTGGTCTTAAATCAGAAAGAATATTATCGAGCTTCGTCATTTTGTGGTTCTGCATGACACACACTAAACAATACATATTAGTTAAACTTACATATAGTTCAAAAATAATATTTTTTGTAAAGAATTTACAAAGAACTTTCCTTTTTTGCTTTTCTGGATGTGCTATTAGTATTTTTGTTACTTGAATTCTTGTTAGCCATTTTTTTATCAATATAAAACATGTACCATTCATTAATATATTTTATAAATAAATCAAATACTTTTCAGGTAAAAAAAATTCAAGAAAACGATGCGTCTATCTAAATTAAATGCCCGGTTCGTTTATCGTTTTAATCGCACTGGTGCAATTCACATTTTAGCACCGACAATGGAAAAAATATTTAAATGATAACGATGCAATATATTATTATAAACACGCTGCCACTACAGTGGAAACATTGTATGGTGCTCTTTGTAAATATGAGACCCGATGCGTTATATTAATACAAGAGCACCGATTATTTTTAAAAATAAACATAAATGAATGGGAAGTGTTTTATCAAACAATGCTCTTTGTCAATACGTGACCAATGAATTATACTAAAAGAGCACACTAGTACGCTATATCAAATAGGGCACACTGATTAACAAAATTCGTTTTTAAAAAATCGTGAAAGCGCTGACAAGGTTTGGGATCCGACTCTGCAAGTGGTCCCCTGGGTTAGATGTCAAATGCACACACACACACACACACACACACACACACACACACCCTATAAATCTAAAATAAAAATCCCTAATTGTGAATTTTTGCAGTCACATAAACAAGAAGTAAGGGTTTAACGTAAGAATGGATATTTTTTTGTTTTGTTTTGTTTATTTTTTTTCTAAATTTTAATTAAATCTAAATGGAAATAGAGATTGTAAATGATTTTATTAGTAAATGCACAATAAAATTTATTTATTTTACTATGGATGTATTAAATCTAATAGAAACTATACAAAAACAATTATTATAGTAAGATTTAACATTTTTACTATAATACAGGGTTTTTGTGTGAATCACCAGATGTTTCAAATTATGATTCTCTGAATAGTGCTACTGTTCGTAAGTATTTTGCTGCTCCATAGTGCTCCCTTGCTCTAGGTATGTCTCTCTTGCAAATCCCTCCCTGAAAATTTTGGCAAAATAATGAAAGAATGAATAGATTTTACTATTTAAAGAACTTTTTATAAAATTAGATTTCTAAAAATCATTTTCCGCTCATTTTTTAGTTTACCACTTTTTTTTCACTTAAAAAAAATAAAGTCATGTTTTTTTTTTGTTTTTTTCACAATATTCGGTGGATTTGTTAACTAACCGCACCGATACGTCTGGTAATAAAATTTCTCTGATGTATTTAATAGTACATTACCACCGATAACAATAACTCATTTTTTAACACACTGAAATTAGATTTAGGTATGTACACCATAATTTATTTTTGATTTTTTCGAATGTAGGGAGAAAATATCACAATTATATCAAATGGATAATTCTTCAAAATGCAACTCGTTCCATAATATTTTTCAAAGTCCATCATAGAGTTCTCCCTATCCATCTCCAGACGTAATTAATTTAGATTTTGTTTATATTTTCATTATCTAATTGAATTTATTAATTTTATCCATGCAAATCTGAATAAAATTAATGTATACAAATTTGCAGGTTCATGTAGATTCAAAATCGAGTTCAAATGCACAAAATATTCAAACAGTTCCAAAACGTCGGAAGCTCTTATCTGGAGTAGCATACCGCAAGGTGCGGCTGGTAGATAAAAATGGACAGCCGCTTCACCCTGCCAATTGTAACATGCCATCTTCTAGCCACAATCTTGGGGCAAGGATAGTAATAATTGTTTGGTATAATGTAATTATTTCAACATCAAACCAGTTAATATTGCATTGACATGCTTACTAATTGATATCATCGATATTGTACTAATCATGTTAAAATATATTTTTTGAAATTATTAGGATTCTAGTGATGATGAGCGTCTTACCTACCATCTTCCATTGCACCCCACGACAATGTCAAATCGAGAGAAGGCTAAATTAACGGAAAAACTTAGAGAGGAATGATACCAAGAATGGTTGAATCAACTACCTATTCAATTCCAATTACATCCATATTCACCAATTATGAATGACTAAAACAATAGTAGTTCTTCACAAGATGTTAATGGAGGAAATCAAATAGATTTTGGTATGGATGATTAATTAAGGGATATGACTGTCATAGAGACAATGTTGTTATATGAATTCCAGAATGATGATCAACTAGGGGATGATGCTCATATCGTTGATACCTTTTTCGAAAGCCTTGAATTTTCTTCCACCACCCCTCTATTTGGACCTGGTGGTTAATCAAAGTCTAACTAGTTGGGGACAACGATGTTAGTGTACACTTGAAAGAAAATTTTGGCTTGTCGAATGCAAGTTTCTCATAAATTTTGAGGTAATTGAAAATCAAGTCCCTTATATTTTGAAAAATATTGTCACACAATAAACATTAAAAATTGTCAATTTTTTGAATGTTAATAATTATTGGCATTGTACATTTAATATTGTCCACAAACTATACGTTATTCAAAGATAATATAAGGTTCTTTCGAGTGATAATATCTTTCCTGGTAGCTGCGAAGAGGCTAAGAAATTGTTGAAAATGCTGGTTGTAAGTACATATCATAGCATGCATGTCCAAATGATTGTATTCTATATAGAGGAGAATATGCAGAAAAAGAGATATGTCAAAAATGTTGGCATGATAGGTATGATAAATAAAAAAATAAGGGTAAATCATGTGGTCCTCTTAAGATATCGAGGCACATGCCTATAATCCCAAGGATTAAAAATATCTTTCATTCGAAAGAATTAGATATGTTGCAGGGATGGCATGCCTCACATAGAAGTGAGTTGGGAGTTATGTGAATCCCAACAGATTCAATAAACATGAAGGATATAGAAGATACATGGCCTGGAAAATTCAAGGATGAAGTACGAAGTCTACAACTCAACATAGTTGTTACACCATTTTTTGGTCATCTAACCTATTATCATTAGATGGACCCAAGTACACCATGTAAAACCAATTTTACCCTAAGTAAAATTGCTTTCACTACGAAAATAACTTAGTAAACCACCTTTATTAAGTTGTTTATGGTCTAAACAGGAGAGCTCATTAAGAAATATTAAATAAATCTACATTTGTTTGATTTTCCTCAAGGAATAATTAGTTAAACAATAGTTTAATTAATATTCCTAGTTATATTTAACCCAAAACAAGGAAATTAATTAGATAAATCATTATTTATCTTATTATTTTCTAAGAATAATTATTTAAACCTTATTTAAATAATATTCTTTGTTAAATAGGACTAAATCACCCTTAAATAATTAAATAAATCATTATTTATTTGATTATTACTCAACCACATCCTTAAAATGATAAATAGATCATTTATTTATTTATTATTTACAAATAAAGGGATTTGACCTAAGTCAAATTCCTTTTCCCTCCAACAAATATAATAAAATATTTTATAAAAGTTGGATCTTGATTTGGTTAATAATATTTTAGTTATGCACCAATATCTAGACTAACTCAATATTTTGTTATAAATAGAAGGGTTTTCCCATTCATTTACCACATTTTTTTGCCCAAAGATTACTCTGGATCTATACTTTTGGTCTAACTTTGATCCACCATCATAGTCATATTTTACTACCATTTTTGTCTAGATTTTCTACACCATCAAGGGAGAGGAATTTTAGATCTGAAGTTCTTCCATCCCATTGAGGAGAATCGGTAACACCCTTCTGTGTTTTCCTCCTAGGTGCCCTTAATACAAAATTCATTCAACATATTCTTGTCTTGTCTATTGGATGCATGGAGTAAATCTTGTTTTTTCTGCTGCTTAATGTCTTCTAATGCATAGATCTAGATTTTTGCAGCATTTATCTTGATCACCTAACTGCGGATCTGAGGATATTAGCAACCATATTTTCTGTTAGGGCTGTTTTTTATGCGCAGCTAAAGTGGTCTTTTTTCGTATGCTTGGAATTAAGATTCATACTAACAACTAGCGACTTCACACAGGTTTACGATTACGACCGCTGTCGTTTTTCTGATCCTTGCATATCCATTTGCTTCAAACCCTAGGATTTCACTTCAACCTCTTGTTTTTGCTTTTCTAGATGTTTTTTTTAACCTATAAAACCCTAAAATGATAAAAATTATAACTTTTGTGTGTTTTTGAATCTATTGCACAGGTGATAGACATCAGCCGTAGCTCAGACGACACTTTTTTCTGAAATCTGCTGCCAAAAATGCCGGAAGTGTAGGTCACACTTTTTGGCCCAAGACCTGCGACCTGGAGCTTTAGGAAGCGAGAATCAACCCAAAAACTGCGACCTCTGCTGAAAACAGGTCAGAAACTACGACCTGGATTTTTTGCAGGAGTTTTTTTGAAAGTTTTCTAGGTTTGTTTGGGCCCCTGTTCAGTGTTGTCTGTCCTCCATATCTGCCCCTTTTGGACCTGTACTTGTTCTGTTTTACTCAACTAAGTGGGAACCTATCCCCCTAGGGCTTTAGTACCCTCCACACTTTGTGGAAGAGTTTTAGTTGCTGCAGGTTGTCTGAAATTTTCTGAGCGTTCAACCATTTTTCAGATCTGATACCTCACCTTCAGATCTGCTTCAAATCGGCTTTTTATCCATCCAAATCACCTCATTTAGCTTTGTTTTGGTTTTCCTCTAGGGTTCACTCCGTTTCCCTCCAGGATCTAGCCTTTCGCCACCTCATTTACAACAATTCTTCCTTTGATTTATTGCAATTTTCTGCACCACTTTCCAGCAAATTTTGACTTCTAGATCCCTGTCCCTCCTGACCTTAGATGTATTGTCTATTTTGGTGTGTTTTGACTAGTTTTTTTCCCGCCTACAGACTACTTGTTGAGAGGCCCACCTCCTTGGGTTTAGATTATTTCATTATTAAATGTTTATTTACTATTATTTCAGTTTCATATACTGTTATCTGCAGGTTTATTTTTAGTTACACAACACACTTTTTCTTTTTCTCTACAAACATCTGGGTTTAAAATTAAAATTACACACTTTGGACACACACCCTAAGTGAAAAAGGGCTTGGTTAACACCGCCAAGAAAAGACTCTAAAACATTGAAATCAATTGATCCTACACCTCTCTGCCCTTATTTCGACATTGTAATAAGTTGATCCTGCACCTCCTTGCCCTTGTCAGTCTCTTTTTCCCTTATGCCGTGTTTGTGTTGTCATCATTGCGCCACCAAGGCATTTATCCTGGAGACTTCTTGGCCTTCATCCTCAGTTTTCGGTAGGAAGAATTACTCCTCCGCTTAGGATTCGAGTTAGTCCTCCTGCGAGTCCGCACTTCGACACTTCTTCTGGTTCATTGGGTTCTCATTCTCGTTCCGCCTTCGGTTCTCCCTCTGTCACCTTCACCATGTCTGGTGCAAGACCTAATGCTGGTGGTAACCCTGGACCTCATGCTGGGAATACCACTAGTGGGATTGCAACAGACACTACCCTGGCTGCGCCCTTGCTCCCCTTCATGGCAGGCCTCAGCCTCCTCGATTTTGACCAGATGATAAATGAACCTATACACCATGATGCTAGTTAGCCTACTATTCCAACTAAGCTCCTTTTGACATCCCCAAGTTTGAAGGCCTTGCTGGAGAAGATCCTACAAATCATGTTCGATATTTCCATATGTGGTGTTCGTCTAACTCCATTACTGATGACTCTATCCATCTTCGGTTGTTCCAATGTATGCTTATAGGTGAAGCTTCTAAGTGGTATGTTGATTAGGCCCCTTCCTCTCATACCACCTTTGTGACTCTTGCCCAGGCTTTCCTATCTTACTTCCAGCTTCCCCTTCGTTATGACACTGGTATCAAACTTTTGACTTCTTTTCATCAATCATCTGCGACCCACCTATCTGATCATGTCCAAGAATGGAAAAGAAGAAAGAGCCTATGTAAAGCCCCTACCTTCGAAGACCGAGCCCCTACCTTCGAAGGCCGTGTCTACATGGACTGGTTCCTTAGATATCTCTTGCCTCCTATAGGGAAATCACATCACATTTTCCTCAAACCGAAGAAGCCGCTCTCCAAATGGCGTTAAAATATGACTTGATTTACGCTCAGTCGGGTTATGTTTATACCATTCTACCTGATCTTCCCAGACCTGATGGTGCCAATGCACCAGGGTCACCTCATGCCGCTGATGGTATCGTTGGAGCTCTGTCTAATCCATACGCTCAGCCTCTCATGGGCTATGGTTTTCCTGGGGAGGGGGCCAACACCTCATGCACTTTTCCCCCTCTTGGTAGAACGTATCCAGGATACGGCATGCCTCCTCTTTTTGCCCAACCTCCTGTTTACCACACTATTACCCAACCTCCTTATTATCTATATCCACAGCCTGGTGCTCCAGCTCCTCCAACATTAGCACCTTCACCTCCCTTGCCTTCTCAACCCCCGCAACAACAGCCATCGCCCCCTCAAGGGTAGGTGTATGCATAGCAGGGCACGAATAATCCTCCTCCATCCAAAGAGATAAGGAAAGGCACTCAAAATCCATCTTCTCTCGGTAATCCTGGACCTAATCCTAAAAATAATGCACCTAACATTGTTAACCAGAAACATGGTACTCAGCCCAAGTAGGACAGGCTTGTTCCCACGAACTAGCCTTGTTATTGTTGTGGTGTTTATGGTCATTACATGCACGATTGTCCTTTTTTACAATAGATGAAGCATATGTGGGAGTCTCAAGCAGCATTGCAAGGAAAAAAATCCTCCCCTTTTGTCCCTCCCAGTGCTATGCCTAGTTAGCCGGTTGTGCTTACTAATCCTTTCCCTCAGCAAGGATTTGTTTCTACCCAACCACTTGAAGGTTAAGCGGCGACTCAAACTCTTCCATCTGGTACCCCCGGTTACCAGATCCTCAGATGAACTCTGACCAACTTGTTATTGTTGACCTCAACCTTTAGAATCAGTCCCGTAAGTACACCAAGCCTCCTGCTATGTCTGTCCCCGAGCCACCTCCTTTAGTTTCTACAAAGCCTCTTTCGACACCTAATGGTTCCTTAAAGATCCCTTAGCCTAAGGCAGAGGTCCATACCAAGATCCCTAAGGGACCACTATGCTGAAATAGTAGATGATTTGGCGCAATCCCCTACTACCATCTCAACGCTGGAACTCCTCCAGTCGTGCCCTTCACAAAAAAAAAACTCTACTATCTGCCATGGGCACTGTAGACCCTACCGATGATCGCTTGATCGTCTTTGATGTTGACCGGTCAGAACATCCTCCTCCTCCTGCTTCCGTCGCCTTCCAAATCCCAGTCAAAATCTGCAATGATCACATTTCCCGGTGTATCATTGATGAGGGGGCATCCACCTGTGTGATGTTCACTTCGGTTTGGAAGCAACTCGGATCACCTGAGTTGGCTCCTTCCACGATCACTCTCCGAGCATGGGATGGCCACGCCTCCCAGCCCATTGGCCTATTCCGCAATTTTCCTATTACTCTTGCAGGCAAGACTGTTTGTGTTGACGTAGAAGTCATTGATGCCCCCTTAGATTACAACATTCTATTGGGTCGTAGCTACACCTATGCTATGTCTGTTGTCCCATATGCAGTCCGCCACAATATTTCCTTCCCTCATAACGGAAATATAGTCACCATTGACCAGTTGACATGTTACGAACCGAAGTCTCAGACCTCCCCTGAGTCCATCATCTCTTCGGTGGCCAATAAGAAAACCATCTATCCTTTGACCAGTGTCTCACCCGGAGTCTACAAAGACTCCTCTTTGCTTGGTACATTCCTTGGTCCTCTTCCTCTTGTCTCTGATCCTAGCTCATCGAATGTTTGCATGATGCAATCATCTCGGGCTGCTCTCAAGCGGCCCGCTTCAGCTAGTCAGCAACCTCCTCGCCCTCCGCAGCTTGCTCCTAGCCCTTCGATTTAGCCTTATCAACGTCCTCCTCCTGGCCCTTCACCTACAACTGGTATTCATGAGCCTCTTTATCCCCCTGGAATGGTTCCTCCAGGCCTTAACCATCTTGGAGCCATCTCACCTAGCCATTACCCCTCCGGTTAGATACCGTTTCTAGCTCCCCCTCCTGGAGTGTACACGGTACTTTTTATGGCTACCCTCTTTCTTCCTAACCTAACCCTGGGGATTCCTATCTAGTACCTTGATCCTCCAGCCACTACTTCGCCTAGTCAACCCAAACCTTATCTTGCTTTGAGCTCGGTTCAACCAGTCCACATGACTTCTCCTACTACTACAGTGCCTCAGCCACCTCAACAGGAACCCTCTCCTATTGCGATAGCTTCAGGTAAGAAGGGAAAAGCTCACAAGAAGGCAAATAAAAACAAGGCTGCCCTAAAAAACCCTGCCCCTCCTCAGCCGCCAAAGCATACTATCCAGTGTGCTTTGTGTGATGTTTTTCGGTCAAGCCACTCATACCTGTCCAGAATTGCCTCACCTCAAGCCCATGGTTAATGAAGCGTTTCCCGATTCTGATATCACTATACCTGATTCAGTCTCGAAACTCAAGTCTTTGCGCACGAATCACCCATGTGCTTTGTGTGATTTCCATGGCCATTATACTTACCTCTATCCCCACCTCGAGGACTTCCGCACCTCTCTAGCAATAGTTCACCAATTCTAGGCCAAGCACAATGAGTCCATCGCTCCCTTATTTGCGCATTTTGCTTCAGCAGAGCCAGAGGACACATCCACTTCCATAGAAATTCCCCCTCCGGGTGTCGTAATGACAGAATCTTGGTTATATTTAACCCAAAACAAGGAAATTAATTAGATAAATCATTATTTATCTTATTATTTTCTAAGAATAATTATTTAAACCTTATTTAAATAATATTCTTTGTTAAATACGACTAAATCACCCTTAAATAATTAAATAAATAATTATTTATTTGATCACCTTGGGCTCAACATTAGTCGATCCTTTATCTACTTGATTTTCTGTCACCCCTTGTGATGATGCGCATGTGAACCTCTATTCTCATGATGATGAGTGAGGTAGCTTCGCCGCGTCAGGTGGTGTTTCTTCCACTAGTCACCCCATCTTCTATTATGATGACGAAATTATGGAAGCAGTCACCACCCCTGACTTTATCTATCCCCCCTTACATCAAACCCATGCATTTCCATGTGGCCATTACATTGAAACCCAAAGTTTGGGTAAGGGGGCACCCATATTTGAGAGACCAGGAGAAGCAATTCTCCACAACTCTCCTACTGTATCTGGTCGTGTCGACTCTAGTACCATTATTCTTCCACATTTAGAAGAACCTATAGAGTCCCATATCACTTTAGACCATCCTAGGGATGATACCCCTCATCATTCCTTCATCTTACATCAACAACCCAGTCCCTTCGACATTGTTGTTGACCAAACTGTGATTTTTCTACGAGAGCACCAGTTCATTATCTCCAAATCCTCTCTTTGGGATAGTGACACCGTGTATGCCAACCTAAAAAATTAAATTCCATTTGATTCATATATCCATTACCAAAAGAGATTGGTAATCCTCCATTCCCTTTCTCAAACTACATAACCATAACAAAAACAAATGACACACCACATCATTAAAATGTGTTTAGATTCCCCTTTTTATAAATATATTTTGGCATGACCACAACATGCTTGGGGGCACCTATGCCCCTCAACCACAAAAATCCCAGATCTTAGCAAAAAAAAACACTGAAACCCCCTTTCTCTGTCAGGTCATTTCCTGGGACAGGTCACAGTTTTCTGCCCAGTATCTGCTACTCAGGTCGCAGAACAAACCACTAAAATTGCGACCTGACTTGTTCATGAGCTCTGGGGACCTAAACTGAACTTGATCCAGGTGGATATTGGTGGCCACCCACCTATTCCACTTGGCCCCCCACCATTGTCTCTTTCAGTTTTTCAGTTTCGGCATAACTTACTATTTTTAGCAGTTTTTCGGGTCCTGAACTTTCGGAGCTATTTTGAGGCCCTAAACGACGTTTTTTGGGTATCAAAGCACTAGCGAATTTGATCATCAAATTCGTCTCAAAAGCTGTAGTCCTTGGATAGAGCTTTCTAATGATGTATCATGTGTGTCAAACGGAGATAGTATGCCAAAGTTACGTCCCTGGGAAGTTGAAACACCAATTTACCCAAACGGGGCCCATAGTTTTGGCGCTTCATCTCCTAGGGTTAGGTTTTTGGGATGTTTAGGGTTCTCCATTGTTTCTCAATAATAAATAGGCCCTCGAGCCTCATTGTAAGGTAGTTCAGAGGCCTGTAGCCACCGCATCTCTTCTCAGAGATAGCTACCAGTGCCCTAGCTAGTTTTATTTCCATTCTGACTGTAAGCAAATTTCAGTTCTTTGATAGTAATGAAATGAAGTGTTATTTCTGCTGCATCTCTGTATTTATGGTTATGTGTTTATTCTGTTACGCTCCTGCATAAATCTGGATCAGAACTTTCAATCCACTGAAATGAAAGAGTAGGGTTAGGCCTCTTACCTGCAACTGACGGATCTCGATTCCAACGGTCGGTTTGTCTGCTACGCCCGCCGTAAGATTTAGGGCCTTCTCTCCTCTCTACATTCACCCGAGCTCCACATGCAAATGACTGAATTTGGAGGGAAAACACCTTATTAAAAGAAAACCCCTGATTTTTCTTTCGCCTACTGCGGCCAAACCGTAGCTCAGTTTGATGAACCTTTTGTACTGTTGGAAAGCTCTCACCGAGCCCTAAAATGGGTACCTGTTAGTTTTTAGTGATTTGATACTTCATGAGGACACTTTTTATCCAGGAAGCATCACTTCAACCCTCCTAAAAATCGAATTTATTCACTTGCAACACTCGTACTGGGGGCACCACTTTGCCTCGATACTTGTCCATGCCCGTGTCGATTTTCGTCGTGAGTTACCATATTGTACTCATGTTTCAATGGTCCCCCATTGGACCTTTACTGTGTGGAAGCACCATCGAGTCGCCCTTGTTTAGAGCATCCGAGTTGAGTCGTCATCACATTCATGGAGTCTATATTGAGTCCCTTTGTATCCCGCTATAGTCCTCCATCCTTCATTGCTTGGTTCCTCTCTCGTGTCGCCCATTATGGCCTTCAGTCCCACTATCCCCTATCCCTCATGATATTGTGTCAGTCGTTGCCAGGTCATCCATGCCCTTTATGCTATAACAAGGGAAGTCATCCGTCCGCTACTCAGTACCCCCCATTTCATCATCATCCCTGGTGTCAGTCTGTCAGTCGCTCTACTATTTTCTCTCATGCCTTAGTTGAGGATCCCTTATTGCCTCACCTATGACAGACCTCCTTCTGCCGACATCAACTCATTCATTCCAGAAGACAGGTCTAGAGGGCGGTGTACCTTGGTTCCAGCTTCCACTCTTGTTCGGTGCCTCAGATCAGGTAAAGGGACTCCATATTTCCCTTTGACTTGATTGTTTCTCAACTACAGCTCCTTTCAGCATGATCAAGATCTGTATACTTGATGGTCCAGTGATGCAGCAACTGATATAAGTGATTCTCGGGTGTGTGTGAGATGTCTTAGCCCTCATGAGGGGATGGCCCTACAGGTAGCCCCCACATGCTCGGATGACCTCTTCCTTTCAACCTTCGATGCAACTCCATAGATTTGATGATGACAACCTTAACCTCTTGCAACGCCTTTTTGATTGCATGTATTAGTCCTATTTTCAGAGCCCTTTCCTCTTTACATGGGCATCTGGGTTGTATTTATATCTCATGTACTCAGATATTATTGTACAAGTCCTGGCTGTTATCCCAGGAACAATATGTAAGTGGGATTCATTATCATGTTGTTTATCTGGCTCATGTTTATGCCATCATGTACTATATTGTTTAGTCCCTTGTTTACTGGATGCCTTATTCTTTGTACTTTGTCTCGGCGGGCATAGGTATGCCTCCCCCGCCGCCTATAGCATAGGCACTCACTCATAAAAGAGACTTGTCACACCTGTACGTCTCACCTCCTTAGGGTCTAGTCCTTTCAGCACTTTGGTCTACCTTATACTTCCCTCTCTCTGACTTCCCCTTCGGTGTCTAGTGATTGAGTTCTTACAACATACTTCGGTCAAACGATTAGCTCCTAACGCTCCCACGCTGGGGGGAAATTTGTTACACCATTTTTTGGTCATCTAACCTTAGATGGACCCAAGTACACCATGTAAGACCAATTTTACCCTAAGTAAAATTTCTTTCACTATGAAAATAACTTAGTAAACCACCTTTCTTAAGTTGTTTATGGTCTAAACAGGAAAAATCATGAGGAAATATTAAATAAATCTACATTTGTTTGATTTTCCTCAAGGAATAATTAGTTAAACAAAAATTTAATTAATATTCTTGGTTATATTTAACCCAAAACAAGGAAATTAATTAGATAAATCATTATTTATCTTATTATTTTCTAAGAATAATTATTTAAACCTTATTTAAATAATATTCTTTATTAAATATGACTAAATCACCCTTAAATAATTAAATAAATCATTATTTATTTGATTATTACTCAACCACATCCTTAAAATGATAAATAAATCATTTATTTATTTATTATTTACAAATAAAGGATTTGACCCAAGTCAAATTCCTTTTCCCTCCAACAAATATAATAAAATATTCCATAAAAGTTGGATCTTGATTTGGTTAATAATATTTTAATTATGCACCAATATCTAGACTAACTCAATATTTTGTTATAAATAGAAGGGTTTTCCCATTCATTTAACAACGTTCGTTGCCCAAAGATCACTCTAGATCTATAGTTTTGGTCTGACTTTCATCCACCATCATAGTCATATTTTGCAACCATTTTTGTCTAGGTTTTCTACACCATCAAGAGAGAGGAATTTTAGATCTGAAGTGCTGAGGAATTACAAGAACCCATCGCATTGAGGAGAACTGGTAACACCCTTCTGTGTTTTCCTCCCAAGTGCCATTAATACAAAAATCATTCAACATATTCTTGTCTTGTCTATTGGATGCATGGAGTAAATCTTGTTTTTTCTACTGATTAATGTCTTCTAATGAATAGATCTATATTTTTGCAACATTTATCTTGATCACCTAACTGTAGAGCTGAGGATATTGGCAGCCATATTTGTTGTTAGGGCTATTTTTTATGCGAAGCTAAAGTGGTCTTTTTTCATACGCTTGGAATTAAGATTCATACTAACAATAGCCATGGATGATGTCAACCCATATTCCCTTCAGAACACCAACTAATATGTTTGGCCTATAGTGGTGATCCCCCCCCCCCCATGGTTTTCCATGAAGAATGAACATCTTATGTTGGCTCTCATAATACCTGGTAGAAGACAAGTGAAGAATATGGATATCTACTTACAACCACTGGTAGATGAATTGAAGGGATTATGGGATGGGATAAATGTATACGATGTATCAAGGCCCATCACAACAGAGAGGACTTTTACGTTGTATGGAATATGTGATTACACCACACATGATTATTTAGGCTCAACAGTTTTCTATGGTAAATTACAAGTTTACTGATTTTTTTATATACGTAACAATATTATTTCACACATTAATTTAATTTGTTGTAATTTTTCTGATCTTCATGATATGATTTAACTTTCCATGCATATTGTATATAATAATTTCACAGGTCTTGTAACAAAAGGGTATTATGGATGTAAATGTTGTGGACCTTCTTTAAAAGCTAGATGGTTTAACGACCTATGAAAGCTAGTGTATGACTGGTCCAGGGTATTCATCCTAGAAGAACACCCTTACAGAAAAGAAACATCCACTTTCAATGGTAAATGAGAGAGAACCCAAAGGCATGCAATAACGACACCAGGTGAATGGCTTAGAGCATATGAGAGATAGAAGGAGAAGAAGTTCATAGAAATGTTCGATTCAAGTGGGGAGCCTATGTTCGATGATCTAGAATTATTCGACACATATGTTGAAAAATTTCCCACTGGCATGAAAAGGAAATCTATCTTTTATAACCTCCCATATTGAGAGCGTCTTAAGATTACCCACTTACTGGAACCCATGCATATATTTAAAAATGTTTCATCTTCTTTATGGAGGCACACATCATCAAAAAAATGTGACACATTGGCTGTTAGGTGTTAGCCACCTGTAAAATTTGATTATACCAAAGGTGGCTAAATTTGTTTTGAGCCTTCAAGGAACAATTTTTCCCTATAAAAAAATGTTGGCTCTTGAAGACTCTTGAAGCCTCATGCCTCTGTCCAGATCCAACATTACTGTTTACATCCTAAAAAACTCTGAAATCCTACAAAAATCCAAAGTCAAATGCCGTTGCAAACATCATTTTCCCCTTCCTTTCTTCGAAAAATAACCTCATTTTTCTATCCCTCCATCTCCCATGGAAACCCTATAATTTCATGTTTTCTCCCCTTTCCATTTCATAAATTCCATTTTATAAGGTCTAAGCCCCCTTCTTAGCCTTATCGGAACCTTCATCTCCTTTGAAAAAATGTTGAAAAACCATGAAAAATACATATTTTTATGCATTGGACTTAAGCCCCCCGGGCTTAAGTTTTTTTTCCCTTTCCGTCCATACGCCCGGGCGCCAGGACCAGGCGCCAAGACACTCGGGCGCTTATCCATTTTAAAATTTATATTTCCCCGCCGGAACATATAAAACCTCTGATTTTTATAAAACCAGTCGTTTTATTATTTTTATTAAAAACCCGCCCATGCAAATTATGGAGCAATCTCCACCGTTGATTTGCTCCACAGATCGGACGGTGCGGAGCGCGCCTTTCCTATGGACCCCCCCGACCATGCGCTGTTTCTCCAAAACCGCGTGGTTTCCATCACACCACTCTTCAGCGGAAGGCGGTTTTTCCCCAATGGCCAGCGTTTCCATACAACGATTGACGCGTGTCCCTTGTACGATTTGAAAACCACCGTGCAACCGTCGTCCATCGCGCGTTATAGTCTGGAACAGGATGCCCAGCGAAATCGATCTCTGCTATTTGATCTGGGCGCACTCATCCAACGACTATCGCTCTTCGAAAGTGTCCGATGTTTAACCAAAGTGCCCGCGCGATAAACCAGCCATTGTACAGTGACAATCGCATCTCCGCCGTCGATCTGATCTGTAGATCGATGACCCATATTTCATCGCCTGATTTCATTGCCCAGTCAACAATTCCCCTCCGCTGACTTTCCATCGCCCGATTCCGACCGTCGATCTCTGCGCGATCGACGGCTCAGATTCATCCTTCTCCTCTGACCGCCCTTTTCAATCTCGACCGTCGATCTCTGCAGATCGACGGCTCAGAATTAATCTTTCTTTCGCCCATTCTATGATATCTCCTGATCAAATCTCGACCGTTGGATGATGCCATCCAACGGCCACGCTTCCTCTGCGCATTCCAACGCAGTAAAGGAAATAAAAGCAGGATTTTATAACGTTTTGTTTGTATTTTTCAGGTTTTCGAAGGTTTTCACTATGAACGAAGAAAATTCGAAAGAAGAGGGTGACGACTCTCTTTCTTTTGATTTACCAAAGGAAATCAACCATCAGCTTTAAAATTTCACATTTATCAATGTTTCATGAACCATTGATGCATTACAGATCCTGTGCAGCCCCGCGCAACAGCAAGAAAACATGGATTAAGCGCAGAAAAAGAGTATCAGTGCTGAAGACTAGGAAATTATCAGAGCAGAGGATTAATGGACTTTTTACAAGGATTATGGCCCAAAATGATCATTATAAACCTAGTCCCCGGGTTAAAACAGAGTTCAAAACAAATCTAAAGGGTTTCACCGATAGGAAACCCTCCACAATATCTGCAGAGTTACTTCGACGCCACACAGTGCCTCAAAGGTCAACAAAACTCCTACCAAGCTTGAAATCAGTATGTAAATCATTTAATACATAGGATATGTATGTAAGTCTCCTCATTGAGCCCCTCGAAGGCCAATGAGCCATTTAATTCTGTATTAATTGAAATTGAGATCTTTTATCAGATCTCACCTCCTCATCCTTCTATATATACTACAACAGAAGATGAGTGAGTGTTGGTTGTTGTTTGATTACAAGTTGTAACATTGAAATTCTCTAAAATAAATATACAAGTCTGTTGAAATTGAAAAACAAATTGAAGTCTTGGATGTCTTGATGATGTTGCTGCATGCTTGTTCCTGAGAAGGCTCTATCATTGGATCCATGAACTTGGCTGTTGGTGAAGTATTTTGAAATGTTCTACGTTTTTTCCCCTGTTTTCATTATGTTCCATAATTATTGCTACAATAGGCTGAAAGTTTTAGGCTAATAAATGACTCTTGGAAGCACCTTAGACCCGTTCACCCTTCACTGTTTAATGTTTTCTGCTACTGAAGTATTTTAGAGGCTTTAGACTTTCTCTTTAGTCTTCATGCTTGTTTATTTCTATAATAGCTCAAATAGTTGGTTTCAGCATGATTTATGGTTTTCCCTGCTTGTCTGCTATCACTTGAAAGCTGTTATTGAAGTCTCCCTTTGAAGTACCATTGTTTTAAGTTAATCGAAGAGGTCGGTTTTGATCTTGCCCTTTGCCATTGCTTGAACCATTGTTTTGAAGGTCTTTATAGTTGTAAGCATAGATGTTATTTAGGTGTTCCCTCTTCTATGAATGCAATTATTAGTGAATCTTTTATGTTTTCTATGTCCTTTAAAATAAAATCTTTGAGGAAAGAGGGAGTTCCTTGAATCTTAGATTTCATTTTAAAATTTATCTTGAAGTCATTATTTGCTTAAAGAATGTTTGTAGAATTTATGGTTAGCCCTGTCTATCAAATATCTCTTTATTGTTAAGTTATGTTTTCAAGTTCCCTTTGTTGAGAATTAAACTTCTCTTTCCAAATCATTAATGTCCATCTCACTCCAAAAACAAAAGGATCCTGTGGCCAAGTTATATTTTCCCTTTGATATCCCATATCCATTGATGAGTTTGTCATGATCTCATTTTGACTCCATTACCCAATGAACCAGATATTTCCTCTTTCTGTCTATCTTTCCTAGACCTTTCATGTTCTGTTGTATCAATTCAATCCAACCAAACAAACATCTGCACTTAATAACTAGTCTAAAATCCATACTCAAAGCACACAAGATAAACCTTTGCAAACAAATATTTGAGAGATCCCTCTCTAAGAACAGGAGGGCTAGATCCTGGAACTCTAAAGATTGGTTCTGATGTTGCCTTGTCTTTTGATTTTCCAAACTATCAAAACACGAGACACCAACATAATGGTGATCACGGTGGGACCCTTCTGAGTTAGTGACAATCTAAGTACCCCTTAGGGCTCAGAAATCCCTTATTTTCGAGAATATCCTGTGATTATTAGCCACCTCATCGCCACCAACATAATGGCGATCACGGTGGGACATAATGAGAATTAGAGGTTTGAAAACCCTTCCTCAAACTTTTTAGGTCCAGTATAACATAAGTAACTTTCTTCAAGCACTACCTAACAAATGGTAATCATGATAGGACTTAATTGAATCAGTGACAAACTAAGTAACCCTTAGGATTCCTTTTAAGCCTTACCAAACCTTGAAGGAACCAGTTACCAAGCCATAAGAGCAACTCTGTTTGTTTGAACACCTTAGCTAAGTGCAAAATCAGACTTAGAACACTCTCTTAATCTATAAAACCAAAATAACTCAGAAAAACCCAAAAAACATTTCAAGTTTGGCTTCATAATAAACATGGTGGTGGACCATAAAACCTTTTACCTCCTCAGGAGCTAAAAACTTCCACTTTCTAGTAAAACACTCATTCTTATATATCACTTAACTCTTGTTGTGTTTTACCTTATACTCTTAGACAGAGTCTGGGAAGGGTCAGGTAGCCTCTGGATCTCATCCTCTTTTTGAGGTGAAATATCTGGTGAATGCCCTCCCAGTCAATCTCTGGTTAGAGTTTGTTGTGTTTCAAAATATCCTTGCAAAAGGATATTTCACAAACACAGTGGTGGACAGTGTACCTCTTAGAAAACATTCTAAACTTCCCACCTGGTGACTCCACAATCCTGAACAAACCTTAAGACTCCACTGGGAAGAACCCTTATCATTATAATATCATTCCAATCCAGTTAGAGGACTGTAGGATTAAAATTTGTGTAAACAGATCAGTTAAACTCTCAAAGATTGTCATACTTGGTTGAACTTTCCTCGTTATTTGGGTCTAAAAACACACCATAGTGGCTCCTAGAAAGATCCACACTAGAGCCCATCCTAACCCTGATCCACCTGAGATAGTTGATAACCTAGAAAGAATCCTTAGGAAGTCTCCTAAGATAGAATCTTCAACTATTTTCAGATCACACTTAAGAGCCAATTCAGTCTCGGAAAATCTTTCAGCTCTACAACAATCACAAACTGAATTATTGAATCCTTTTAGAACTAGGTCATTTGGTGATTTAGATCAGCTGGACTCTGAGTCTTCACTTTCATTTCCTAATACAAGTGAACATCCTGGTAGTAGAGAAACAACACCTCCTGATTAACACTTCCTTCATAACCTAGGTGTCTCTCATCCAAGATCAGCTCAACAATCTATTGCTGTTCCATCCACTTCTATCCACCCTTCATCCACTGTTCAAACCACTTCACTTCAACCCACTCCTCATCTTGTCAATCCAACGCTTGTTAATCCACCCCCACCACATATCATGGCAGCATGGTATGCTCCCTTAGTCCTTCCTATACCATTAGTCAACCTCCCACAGGACTATCAGTCCAAAATTCCATTATATGATGCTAGCAATGCCGTAACTGCATCACAACATGTGGATAAGATGGATGACTATTTTGACAGAAATGAAATTAATGATGATTCTATCAAACTTAGACTATTTTCTCAAAGTCTGGGGGGAGAAGTAAGAAAATGGTTTAAAGGTTTAGCCCCCCGTACTATTAATGATCTCCAAGGCTTCCATCAGACATTCTTGAACAAATGGGAAGTGAAGAAGAATCCTCTCCAAGTCCTTGCTGATTACAACAATCTCCGTAGGAACCCTGGGGAAAGTGTACAAGTCTATTGTACTAGATTTAACAGTGTATATAATGCACTTTCCCCAGAACTAAAACCCCCACAGGGCTCAGCTTTAAACAAGTTTCCTGAAGGATTTGACTCTGACATGACCTATTCACTAAGAGAAAGAGATTTTGCAACTCTCGAAGATATGCAAAGGGGTGCTCTTTCTGTGGAAGTCAACTTAATAGAAAAGAGAGCAAGAATGAGAACCGAGAAGAGAGTATATTTTAAAGAGGAATCCTCTCCTTCTACTTCAAGCTAAAAAATGGAGAGAATGTTGGAAGAAATGATGAAAGAGATGAGCATAATTAAGAAAGCACAAGCAAATCAAAACCAGACTACACTTCAAAACAATCAAAATAGAGCCTCTTTAAAAGACAACTACCCCTTACCCAAGATGGACCATATATTTCAAAGGGTAGTTGGGTCAAGAAGAATATCCCTATTAGATGGGTTCTCGGGTTACAATCAGGTGTTAGTGTTCCCAAGTGATCAAATCAAGACTGATTTTACCACACCTTTATGTATGTCAAAATGCCTTTCGGATTAATGAATGCAACGTCCACCTTCCAAAGGGCCATGGACATAGCCTTCTATGAAGATATTGGCTATTTTATAATTATTTACCTTGATGACATAACTGTTTTCTCAAAAACTGATGAAGAGCATTGGATTCATCTAAGAAAGGTTTTTGAGAAGTGTAGGAAATTTGGCTTATCACTAAATCCCAAGAAGACCCTCTTTGGTCTCCAAGAAGGGAAACTTCTTGGTCATATAATTTCAGAAGAAGGAATCAAAATAGACCCTACAAGGATAGATGGCATATTGAAAATTAGCCATCCTAGAAGCCTCAAAGAATTGCAATCTTTCATTGGAAAGATTAATTTTTTGAGAAGGTTTATTCCCAACCTTGCTGAGCTATTAAAAAGCATTACAAACATGCTTAAGAAAAACGTGGGTGTAAAATGGACTTTACCAGCTAAACAATCATTCGAACTGGTCAAACAAGCTCTTACCCGAACACCAGTCTTGATTAGTCCTGATTTTACTAAAGACTTTTACATTTTTTCTTTTGCATCCGAACAGACAATAGTTGCAGTTTTTCTTCAAAAGAATGATTTAGGGCAAGAACAACCAATATCCTTCTTTAGTAGGGCCTTAAGAGATGCTCCTCTCAAATATAACATCATGGAGAAGCAAGCCTTAGCATTAGTGAAAGCTTTAAAGGACTTTAGGGTCTACATTTTACACTCTCACATAATTGCTTTTGTTCCACACACTGTTGTCAAGGACATTCTAAGTCAAGACCCTGATGGTAAAAGG
Organism: Pinus albicaulis; assembly: GCA_034641835.2. NCBI lineage: Eukaryota > Viridiplantae > Streptophyta > Pinopsida > Pinales > Pinaceae > Pinus > Pinus albicaulis. Next base: position 969,293,392 of record CM076582.1, on the reverse strand, counting down.
GGAAAATGGATTGCAACTATTCTTGAGTATGACTTATAAATCAGGCCCACCAAACTAGTTAAAGGGAAAGGATTAGAGAAACTTATGGCTGAGTCTAACTTCTAGGCACTAGACATGAATATGATAGATGTGTTGGAAGAAATAGAAGAATCTACTGCTCCTTTCATTGAAGGAAAATTTCCGAATTCTCCTTGGTATGCTGACATTATTTATGTGCTTTTATATTTGAATGCCCCTCCTTCTTTGTCCAAGACTAAAGCTAGATTTTTGAAACAAAAAGCTTTGAGTTTTTGCATCTTAGATGGGGTATTATATTGGAAAAATGTTGTTGGAATTTTGCTTAAATGTTTACTTGAAGATGATGCAGGAAAAATCATGCATGAGTTGCATGACGGAGAATGTGGAGGACACCTCTACTGGAAGGCCATAGCAAACAAAATTCTTAGATCAGGTTACTATTGGCCTACCCTTTTCCCAGACACTCAGAAGTTGGTCATGTCTTGCCATAAGTGTCAAATCTTTGATGGCAAGAGAAAACTCCTTCCCTTACCTTTACATCCTATCAGAGTTGAGGCACCTTTTCAACAATGGGGTCTGGACTTCATTGGGGAAATTCATCCATCCTCCTCAGCTCAACATAAGTGGATCCTCACAGCCACTGACTTCTTCACCAAATGGATAGAAGCTATACCTACCAGGAATGCTAATGACTCTATCATTATCAAGTTTCTTGAAACCCATATCCTATCCAGATTTGGTTGTCCTAGAAAAATCATAACAGACAATGCTGCTGCTTTCAAATCCAAGAAGATGGTTGATTTCTGTCACAAATACCATATAACCTTGGGCCATTCCACTGATTACTATTCCCAAGGAAATGGATTAGCTGAATCCTCCAACAAAAGTCTCATCAATATCATTAAAAAGCTGTTGGAACAGAATCAGAAATCATGGCACAGTAAGCTGGTTCATGCCTTATGGGCTGATAGATTAACTACAAAGAAATCAATAAATATGTCCCCCTATCAGTTAGTTTATGGCATGGATGCAGTTTTTCCTACCTCATTGGGAGTTCCAGTCATGAAACTCCTTCAAGAAGTGCATATTGAAGAAAATGATATGCAGAGGAGGATCAACCAAACAATCCATTTACAGTAGACTAGAGAAGAAGTTTATGAAAGAACATAGTTAGTCCAAGAAAATAGGACGAAACTATTTGATAAGAGGAATAAGGCAAACAATTTCCAGGTGGGAAGTGTTGTTCTTAAATGGGATTCAAGAAGAGAAGAGAAGGGGAAACATGGCAAGTTTGAGAACTTGTGGAAAGGGCCCTATATTATTCATGCTGGGAGGGGTCATAATACATTTTTCTTGAAAGAATTGAATGGAGAAGACCTATATAGAGGTCCTGTCAATGGCAGGATGCTCAAGCATTACTTCTGCCAAGAATCTTAAGTTTCAAAGCATTTTTGTTTTACCATTGTAAATATCATAGTCTAACCATTGCATTAAAAGTTATGAAAAATCAAAAATAAAAAAACAAAGAAGAGAAAGAAAAGAGGGCAGAAATGAAAACAAGAAAGGCAAAGCCCCATGTCAAAAAGAGAAATAAATCTGAAAGTGTGCAAGCTCAAATGCCACTCCTCAAAAACACACTTCTAGTTAGTCAAACTATTTAATCTTGACTAATTAGCTTTAAATTTTTCTGCTGATAGGATAGTGAATTCAATTTTCCAAACTATTCAATATTGGCTTATCAGTAGATAGATTAGGATAGAAATTGAAGGTTCAAACAAACTCAAAATCTGAACCAAAGTTTCCAAAAGGAGATGACTCAAATCTATGTTAAATTATGAGTCAAAGAAATGTAAATATCTGGTTCTAATCAGCTTAAAACTTGAACCAAAAGAAAAGCAAAGACAACTCAAAAACAAGTTTAAAACAGAGCTGTAAAAAGAGAAGGCAGCACTTTGAGTTTTCAGATCTTAAGCCTTCTATTTTTAGATTTAAATTTTTTGCAAATAATAATCTATGTGCAGCTTGTTTTTATGCCATAGATCACAACAAGTCAAACAGCTTAACCTTGACTTAACTATTTTTAAATTTATGTTGTAGAATTTAGAGAATGGAAGTCTGTTGGACAGTTTAATCCCAACAGACAGTAGATTAGGTAGAGAATCATATGGATCCAACTGTTTAATCTGGATCCATGAAGAAATAAGAAGTAGAATTAGATTATTTTTTATGATTTCAAAAAGAATAAAATGTTGTAAGAGAGTTTTCCAATCCAAGTGCACTTTGATGAAGAAAAATGTTAGATCAGTAGGATTGGGTAGGTAGAAAGTTTGTTGATGAAAGTTCCATTGTTTTTCAAATCATTGATAACTTGTTTCCAAAGCAAAATAAGATCATTCAAGTAGAAGAAAACAACCCAATGAATAAGACAACTGATTAGCCTCCCAGAGAATACAAGTCTGCAGTTCTTGATGCCTTCAAAAAAGGCACCATCCCCAAGTGGAGCCACTGTTAGCCACCTGTAAAATTTGATTATACCAAAGGTGGCTAAATTTCTTTTGAGCCTTCAAGGAACAATTTTTCCCTATAAAAAAATGTTGGCTCTTGAAGACTCTTGAAGGCCTCATGCCTCTGTCCAGATCCCACATTGCTGTTTACATCCTAAAAACCTCTGAAATCCTACAAAAAATTAAAGTCAAATACTGCTGCAAACATCATTTTCCCCTTCCTTTCTTCGAAAACTAACCTCATTTTTCTATCCCTCCATCTCCCATGGAAATCCTATAATTTCATGTTTTCTCCCCTTTCCATTTCATAAATTCCATTTTATAAGGTCTAAGACCCCTTCTTAGCCTTATCGGAACCTTCATCTCCTTTGAAAAAATGTTGAAAAACCATGAAAAATACATATTTTTATGCATTGGACTTAAGCCCCTCGGGCTTAAGTTTTTTTGCCCTTTCCGTCCATACGCCCGGGCGCCAGGACCAGGCACCAAGACACTCGGGTGCTTATCCATTTTAAAATTTATATTTCCCCACCGGAACATATAAAACCTTTGATTTTTATAAAACCTGTCGTTTTATTATTTTTATTAAAAACCAACCCGTGCAAATTATGGAGCAATCTCCACCGTTGATCTGCTCCACAGATCGGACGGTGCGGAGCGTGCCTTTCCTGTGGACCCCCCCGACCATACGCTGTTTCTCAAAAACCGCGTGGTTTCCATCACACCACTCTTCAACGGAAGGTGGTTTTTTCCCAATGGCCAGCGTTTCCATACAACGGTTGAAGCGTGTCCCTTGTACGATTTGAAAACCACCATGCAACCGTCGTCCATCGCGCGTTATAGTCTGGACCAGGATGCCCAGCGAAATCAATCTCCGCTGTTCGATCTGGGCCCACTCATCCAACGGCTATTGCTCTTCGAAAGTGTCCGATGTTTAACCAAAGTGCCCGCGCGATAAACCTGCCATCGTACAGCGATAATCGCATCTCCGTCGTCGATCTGATCTGCAGATCGACGACCCATATTTCATCGCCCGATTTCATTGCCCAGTCAACGATTCTCCTCCGCTGACTTTCCATCACCTGATCCCGACCGTCGATCTTTGTGCGATCGACGACTCAGATTCATCCTTCTCCTCTGACTGCCCTTTTCAATATCGACTGTCGATCTTTGCAGATCGACGGCTTGGACTTAATCTTTCTTTCACCCGTTCTATGATATCTCCTAATCAAATCTCGATCGTTGGATGATGCCATCCAATGACCACGCTTCCTCCGCGCATTCCAATGTAGTAAAGCCAATAAAAGCAGGATTTTATAATGTTTTGTTTTTATTTTGCAGGTTTTTGAAGGTTTTCACTATGAACGAAGAAAACTCGAAAGTAGAGGGTGACGACTCTCTTGCTTTCTATTTACCAAAGGAAATCGACCACCGACTTTAAAATTTCACATTTATCAATGTTTCATGAACCATTGATGCATTACAGACCCTGTGCAACCCTGCAAAACAGCAAGAAAACATGGATTAAGCGCAGAAAAAGAGTATCAGTGCTGAAGACCAGGAAATTATCAGAGCAGAGGATTAATGGACTGTTTACGAGGATTATGGCCCAAAATGATCATTATAAACCTAATCCCTGGGTTAAAACAGAGTTCAAAACAAATCTAAAGGGTTTCACTGATAGGAAACCCTCCACCACCACAAATTGAGGAAAATTGATTCCTCGAGCTACCACGGCGCCACCTGTGCCTCAAAGTATTCAATCAGGAGCTGAATTTATTGATCAGGATCAGATATTTTGCCTCGACACAGTCGAAGAAGTCATTTTTGCCGGGAACTTCAATGAAACGAATATCTGCAGAGTTACTTCGATGCCACACAGTGCCTCAAAGGTCAACAAAACTCCTACCAAGCTTGAAATCATTATGTAAATCATTTAATACAGAGGATATGTATGTAAGTATCCTCATTGAGCCCCTCAAAGGCCAATGAGCCATTTAATTCTGTATTAATTGAAATTGAGATCTTTTATCAGATCTCACATCCTCATCCTTCTATATATACTACAACAGAAGATGAGTGAGTGTTGGTTGTTGTTTGATTACAAGTTGTAACATTGAAACTCTCTGAAATAAATATACAAGTATGTTGAAATTGAAAAACAAATTGAAGTCTTGGATGTCTTGATGATGTTGCCGCATGCTTGTTCCTGAGAAGGCTCTATCATTGGATCCATGAGCTTGGATGTTGGTGAAGTATTCTGAACTGTTATACGTTTTTTCCCCTGTTTTCATTATGTTCCATAATTCTTGCTACAGTAGGCTGAAAGTTTTAGGCTAAGAAATGACTCTTGGAAGCACCTTAGACCCATTCACCCTTCACTGTTTAATGTTTTCTGCTACTGAAGTATTTTAGAGGCTTTAAAATTTCTCTTTAGTCTTCATGCTTGTTTATTTCTATAATAGCTCAAATAGTTGGTTTCAGCATGATTTATGGTTTTCCCTGCTTGTCTGCTATCACTTGAAAGCTGTTATTGAAGTCTCCCTTTGAAGTACCATTGTTTTAAGTTAATCGAAGAGTTCGGTTTTGATCTTGCCCTTTGCCATTGCTTGAACCGTTGTTTTGAAGGTCTTTATAGTTGTAAGCATAGATGTTATTTAGGTGTTCCCTCTTCTATGAATGCAATTATCAGTGAATCTTTTATGTTTTCTAAGTCCTTTAAAATAAAATCTTTGAGGAAATAGGGAGTTCCCTGAATCTTAGATTTCATTTTAAAAGTTATCTTGAAGTCATTATTTGGTTAAAGAATGTTTGTAGAATTTATGGTTAGCTCTGTCTATCAAATATCTATTTATTGTTAAGTTATGTTTTCAAGTTCCCTTTGTTGAGAATTAAACTTCTCTTTCCAAATCATTAATGTACATCTCACTCCAAAAACAAAAGGATCCTGTGGCCAAGTTAGATTTTCCCTTTGATATCCCATATCCATTGATGAGTTTGTCATGACCTCATTTTGACTCCATTACCCAATGAACCAGATATTTTCTCTTTCTGTCTATCTTTCCTAGACCTTTCATGTTCTGTTGTATCAACTCAATCCAACCAAACAAACATCTGCACTTAATAACTAGTCTAAAATCCATACTCAAAGCACACAAGATAAACCTTTGCAAACAAATATTTGAGAGATCCCTCTCTGAGAACATGAGGAATGTATCCTGGAACTCTAAAGATTAGTTCTGATGTTGCCTTGTCTTTTGATTTTCCAAACTATCAAAACACGGGACACCAACATTAGGAAATATCTTATTACTTCAAAAACTAAAAAGAAACATTGGCCAAGACAATTAGAAATTAGAGGAGAGGCTGGTCCCTCTAATAGGTATTTCAAAGAAGGTGATATCCCATGGATTTAAAAAAAATATGATCTTTCTTTGGCAAAGGAAGTTATAATGGGTGTGAGGGTGCCATCTTCACATGGGTCTTCACTATGACGCTTCTTCATCGTGGAAGACCATTTGTTGGGGTTGAAATTGCATGACCATTTGAATCTTCTAAGAGTACGTATAATGTCAAAAGAATGATTTTATTATCTGTTATATTAGTAATTTTTTATCCCATGGGATCATAAAATATAACTAATACATAATACCTATACATAACATTAAATAAATATCATGATTTAATATTGAAAATAAACATCATGATCATGATAACCACTATACAAACATCAAATATACATCTCATGTCAAATAACTGCTATAACATACACATCTATCTACAAGCACATTAAATGAACATATCTAACATGACCTGACAATATACACATCATGATGAAAAACAACATGTAAATTAAGTACACCAAAATGAACATAAAATACATGCACTATATATATATATATATATATATATATATATATATATATAATGTCAAAAATATAAAACTGTAATATTACTGCATATAAATTTCAAATATCTAGTGGTACATGAACAATACTATAACTAGTCTTGGCCTTCTCAGTCGATGGTGCCTGCTCAGATGGTGCTTGATCAGGAGGTGCATACTCAAATGGTGTCTGATCGGGAGGTGCCTGCTCAGATGGTGAATTATTAGGAGGTGGCTACTCAGATGGTGTCTTCTAAGGAGGTGCCTGCTCAAGAGGTTCCTACTCAGGAGGTGTTTCCTGCTCATCTTCGTGAGGTGAAGGAGGAGGAGGTGGGGTAATATAATGATCAATCCCCTCATGATCATCGTTTGAGCTGATGTGTGGCGCATCTCCATGGTGCCCATCCCTCCTCACTTCCAGTAGCCTCGAAGCTCCTATGATATGACACATAAGGTTCATCATATTGCACGACATGTCCCTCCAAAGATCCGTGAGCATTCGACTTGCCTGGATGTCTCTGATCATCGCGGGGTGAATTCCCTCATCAAACAAGAGTCTACATAGTCAGTCACCCAACTCCATGCTAAATTGAATGTTAGCCCTACACAGCATGCCCGTGGGTATCTGCACCTGAGAAGGTCTCTCACCCTCCATGACCTCCGCCATCTCCTCATCATCTACATGATCATCCAGTGGGGGTGGAGGCATGTCCCCAACAAACATGCCAATATCTACAAAATATATAGTACACCACAATAATTAGACAATTTCATTAAACAATTTAATAAAACAAGTTAAAGAACGTGTTAGAATAAATTTTATTCTATTAATTAAGACAATAAAATAAAACTATATTAATTTAAAGAAAAAAATAATATTACCTCTATCGTATAGTGGCTCGTCCTGTGTGAAGAGGATGTTGGTACACCCTCGCCAATCCAACCTTGGGTAAGGACATGACACCATCATGAACATGTGGTCATCCTCACTGCCTAGTAGCTCCAATGCATCACTAGAAATCCTGATCATGAGATACTTTGACTGGCCCCTCTTGGGCATCATATATGCCCACATATGCATTCGTACCTCTATCATTAGCCAATGAGGATGATGGAAAAGAGTAGGCATAGTCTCTAGAAACCTCTCAAAAATTAAACAAAATAACTCTGAAGCAAAAAATAAGGTAAACCTCCCACGTGCTTGAGAACGACATCTATGTAAGGCTATACAAAACTGCCACAAAATAATGGCATACCATATAAAAAGTCGTGGCCTCTGGAATAGAGAATCAACATAAAATAAAAGAGGGAAACTAATGTGCTGCTCGTCACTGGTATAATGTGCAATGATGGCCAGTAATAATGAGAGACACCTAACCTCCTTTAGACCAAAAGAAGCAATCTGTCACTGTCCACCAGACACCTGAAAATTTGTTGGAGAAAGTATGTCATCCATAATGTATCTCTGAGAGTACACCAATTGACTCCCTACTGCATAACCAAAGGGGAAATCAGGGAACTAGGGAAAATCCTCCCCTCTCCTAGATAAGCCAATGATAAAATACATGTCCTCCTCAATGGGCTGGTACCACTGGTCAGGACTGACATGGAAATCCTTTTGGTGGCATCCCACATATAGATCAACTGTAATAATAAGCCAATGTGCCCCTTCAGGGCTGTAAACTCCTCATAGAAATTAAGGAGGCCTACATCCCTTAAGAGAAAATGGGTGGTTGGCATAATAGGGTGAGGGTACAAAAGTATCTCCCTCTCCCTTGCCTCCCACTACTGTATAATGTTGTAATTTTCATCCCTTCACTCTTGTTGTTGTATCTCCTCTCTCCTTGATGTCGCTGAATGATTCACATATTAAATACATCAGCCTCCCTCACACATGTCAAACTCAACAATGGAATAGGCAAGAATAAACAACCTAGGAAATATAAGCATGAGTTATCATATTATTCAAAATGATATACATTTATAGTACATTAGGTGTGACTCTTGGATTCCACATTCCAAGGTCTCTTGGACTCCCTATTCACCATTCACCTTCCACACTAACCCTAGTAGGATTAGGTGTCCAAAATTCTCCCCCTTAATCTGAAGTGTTATGTATGAGTCCAAGGAGAGAGTTATAATACAAAATCGTAACACTAGGCTTACTGTGCTCTTTGAAATGTTGGCATAAGGAGGTGGTTTAAGGATGACCACCAACACTGGAACACTTAGTGAGTTCTCGAAACTCTTCCAAATTTGGGAAGAAGGTGAGATCTTCTACTAGAGGAAGTGCTCCTAATGTTTTGAAGAGGGAGACCTTCAACCTGGAAGAAGGGAGGTCTAAAAGATGCGATGGTTTAAGGATGACCAACCACTTTGGAATGTTTGATGCATTTCCTGGAACTCCTCCAAAACTGGAAAGAAGATGAAGTCTTATGCTAGAGGAAGTGTCCCAAATTCTTTGAAGAGGGAGAAACTCAACCTTGAATAGATGGTTTAAGGATGACCACCAACCAAAGGCATGCTCATGGGCATTTATGTCTCTGGCTATAGCTCTAAATTTGGGATGATAGGTTGTGGCTCAGGCTTGCTTGAACTATTGTGTCCGTGGCTACAAATCTGAATCTAGAATGGTAGGTTGTGGCTCAGGCTCGCTTGAAGTGGCTTTGAAGCTTGCAGATGACCATCATTTCCCCCCTGTCAGATACAAGGTGAGATGATGGCAAAAACTCAATTGAAATATTGTTTAATACTATAGAACAATTTTTTACATATGACTGGAACATCTTCATGGCTATTGATGCCCATTTCTAGGAAGAGATCCATCCAAGATGAATCTTTTTTCTTGGAGAAGGCTTGTTTCTGAAGCATATGTGTGAAGAATGAGTGTGCTGGCCACAATTATTTCATGAGTGAAGATAAAAAAAGTGATGTTTCTTATGGAAAACTTGATCACAATGTTGGCATTTCATAACATGTTGTTGCTAATGTGGAAGAGGAGCAGAATATAGAGCAACTAAAGGTGAGCTATCATGAAGAAATCCAACGCTTTGAAATTGAATGGGCTTGGAATAGTCTAGAATATGAAAGGAAACGTCCTTGTCATATCCAAGACATGTTCTGTTCTTGTTATGGACAAGCTCTTCCCAAGGTTTGATTATGGGCTTAGGAGGTGCAGGCTGGATTTTTGCTTCTGTATTCAAATATTCTCTTGTACTGGGTTCAATGATCTGAAAAGTTTCTTGCTGCTGACGGGAGTTTGTCTCAATGTTTTGAACAAAAAAATGCTCAGAATGATGACTCCACTGTTGTAATTATTCTTGCTGAAGCTGATATTTGAGCTGTAAAAAATCAATCTTTTCTTGTGAATTTTGTAGACAGATTCTAATCTCAGCAAGATATGATCTGTTGATTTTCACTATGTCATTAGGTGTAGACTGTATTATAGTTTAAAAAAAATCTAATGCTTCATAAAAATTTTCCATTTTCTCATCACAAATATGAACCAAAGCAAAACTCACTCACAATTCAATGTCATTGCAATATGTTTTGTAAAAGTGCACCAAAAAACCAATGTGCAATGACTCTATTCAATGTAAAATACATTTCAATAAGAAAAATAAACTCAACGTTAAAGGAAAGGTAACAAGCATATGAATTCACTATTCCAAAATTCAATCCATAGCTTGTAACCAAAAAAATGTTTTTGTATTCCCTTCCAAAATTAAATCCATTGCTTGTAACCAACAAAACGTTTTTGTATTCCCTTCCAACTGTGCATATGAATAGTGGTAGGAGAGCTAAAGGAAATTTTCCATTTCAAGGCACATCACTCAACGCTGCACATATGTAAGCTTAAACCAATACACCATATATATATTATATGCCCTATCACCATTAATAGACGATTTGCAAAAATGCATAGTACACCATTAACACATACAATTTAATTTATGAAGAAGCCAATATACCATACCAACCTTTCACGAGGGGCATCACATTTTCATTAACATGCAAAAATATCCTCCATCAATTGGCTCAAAATCAAGATTCAATGGAAATTGCAATGAATGGCCAAGAGCCCAACATCAAATATGATTATAACAATGAGCAGGAAACTGAAGATTTCAAAATAATGTTCGACTATGATAATACCAATGTCCCTATCTTCTAGAATGTATAAAATCATAGAAAATATGTCCTATATCCCTCCAAATCTCCTGCATTTCCCAAATTTCCAGAAATCATCCATTCATTCATGTATGGTTGTCAGCACTAACATCATCTAAATACACCTTGTCACACTATGATTTTTTGTACACTGCTGCAAATGTTCTTTATCTGACTATGAAAAATAATTTTGGTCACATGCGTAGTGGATATCGAACATTAACATGAGAAAATTGCATAACCACCTCTCAAATAACAAATTTGTACACATCGTTAAAGTGGGAATATGGGAGAAAAATAATTAGATATATTTTGTTACATATTTTAAAGTGTTCTCACTTTGGCACTGCTATGCGTATGCTAACATGAAAGCGCATGATCAAATGATTCCCTTCACTAGCTAAGTAGGAAAGAAGAAAAGGGCTAGGCATGAGAGTTCATGGAATAACTATGATAGTTCAAAAGTGAATCCATCAACTTAGAAAGTAAAACCGATAGCATAGCGGGAGTGGCAACAGGGAGCCACGAGCGATGGGTTTAGGCCACCTACAAAGGAAGCTGATGTTGGAAGAGGGCGGAGGGCATAGTGGATGAGAGGAAACATTTGAGGAGCCACAAAGGAGTATGTAGGGCTGCAGTGAGGGAGGGAGGGCTAACAGTGGCATAGGGAGCCACGGGAGGTAGATGCCATGCAGGGTAGGTGGGAGTTGACAGGAGCAGAGGTGGGAAGGAGCTAGCATGGAGGGAAAGTGATCCAATGGAGGGAAGGCAGTCCAACCTGAGGGAAGGAGGTGAGTGCAGAGCCAAGGGTGATGATGAAGGGAGATCGAGCCGACTAGAGGGAAGGCAAGCGGGCGTGAAGGTATGGAGCAAGGCATAGAGATGAGGAGTAAGGCATGCATGTGAGGAAAGCGTACAATGCGAGGAGTCAATGTGAAGATGTCCGACCCCTTTTTTTTGCACCTCTCTCTCCATGTAGCCACACCAGTGGTCAGTCATCCACTTGACACGGTTGGTGTAGTGGAGCGTTATAGAATATTTCAGCAGTAGACGTGCCAAACATAGAAATGATAGACATGGAGACTGTGCACAGGGAGGTTAAAATGTTTTGAATTCCTTTCACCAACATACTAAGATACCATGCTGTCTGATATTGAAAGTGTACCGAGTATGAGGAGGTTTTCTGCTTGAGACTGCGTATGGGAATATAGTAAATGAGAGGCAACACATATGTTGGGAGATGGTAGAGGTTGCAGTAATGCAAAAATTATATGACAGAGAATATGGCAGGAATATGGAAAAAAATCATGGCTAGAATGATAGGACTTAAATGGGCACAAAGATCAGTGGTTCAAATTGGAGAAGGGTCAACAATCGCCCACTCTGATACCATGTCAAAATCAGCAATAGAATAAGCAAGAATAGACAACCTAAGAAAGATAAGCGTGAGTTATGATATTATTCCCAATGATATACATTTATAGTACATTAGGGGTGACTTTTGGATTCCACATTCCAAGGTCTTTTGGATTCCCTAGTCACCATTTGCCTCCCACACTAACCCTAGGAGGATTAGGTGTCCAAAAATACATAAAACACAATTTTTTTTATTAAATGACAAATGTATTTACAAATATATAAATATAAATTTTATTGAAAAACAAAATTGGTGCGCCACAAAAAATAGTCACACACTGCCAATAGTGCGTACATCTATATCACGCACCATCCACAGTGCGCATAAAAAATAGTCACGCACCATAAAAATAAAAAATATTAATTAAATAAATATTATAGGCGGTGCAGTTACAAACCATATTTGCCCCGTTTGAAATATTTTACCACTGGCGGTGCGAGATCCAAACACAAAATGCCCCGATGAAGTAGGTTTGTTAGAAAATTATATATTATAGAGAAATGGAACACACAAAATATGCAGAAACAAAAAAAAAAAAACATAATAAACAAGAGACACAGATAGACGTGGTTCACCTAGTTTGGGCTACGTCCACCTCAAACAACCAATCCTTCCTTTATAATATCCAACAAGATGAAGAGACACAACTTACATCAGATCCGCTGTAATATCCTCAAATCTCTCTCATAGTCTCCCTTTCTATTTCTCGGTCATAATACACATACCATATATATCCCCATACAAAACAAGGGGTTTCCTTCTAGGGAAGAAAACCCTAAATTAAACATAACTTCTACTGTCAAATCATCCGCCTAATGAACGACCCAGATAGACTAAGAAATTAAAATATTTTACAAGGAAATTTTACCTATGCTTTTAGCTTTGGGGGCGCTACCACCAAAACCCCATTCCAGGGGGGGATCCAAAAGGTCCCTGCCACCCCCCTGTACCCCCTAGTCCCCCTGGCAGTGATTAAATGACGAGTGGCATTTCCGCCCCATTAAGAATAGGGATCCAAATGCGGCGATACATCTAAATAAAGAAGATAATCATGCTCCACACCCAATAAGGTTTGATCGACATACCACACATTAGGCGCATTCCCATAATTTAGACTTACTAGGATGTTATGTTTATTTTTACATAATTCTCCCGTGCGTTTTGGTAAACCAACACACCGCAGAATATAAAATAAATTTTTATTTTAAAAATACTATAATTTGTCAGTGTGGCTGGAAACCGACATACACCGCAAATTTTTTATTGTTATTGCGGTGCGCTTTTGTGGGTAGTGCATCGAGTTGTCACATAACTGCCCGATGAAGTTTTCGTTAACACCATTCGCGACACGACTCGTAAATTTAGAGCGAGCACTGGGAACAGTGTGAGCCAAACGACTCGAACACGACGAGCAAGTTTTTTTTTTTTTCAAAAAAACAATGAATTCTATGTCAATTTTCAAAATTAATCTGGTAAAATATTATGCTTGTGAGAAAAATATACATTACCTGCACATTTGCACCATCGAGGAGGCATGTTTCCAACGAAGTACTAAAAACCAAATTTTCCCACCATTTTGCAAAATTCAAAGTCCACACACTAAGCAACAGATGGAAGTAATGTGGGTAATGGGAGCATCGATGGTAGGGCACCTAAAATATGCAAAGGTCACACTAGTGATTGAGAGCTCTACAGGAATGTAAATATTAAAAATGAATTTTTATGACTGGTAATTTTGTTTAAAAATTAAACCTTTTTTGGTTCACTCCAGTATGGTATGCACCAAGTGGTTGTATCAATGGCACATCACATTTATTTAAATTAAAAAATATAGGGGTCGATGCGTTAGGGAACATTAAACACCCTAGGGCTTCTTCATTAGTGTATAGCATCAAACTTAGTGTAAATAATGTTTTAAATTCACCCTTTTACGATGCGCTCAATTACTAAGACACACTGAGCTAGTTTGTATGGAGCACACCATTCTTCCTTTGAATTAAAACCCTATGCCGATGCATCCTTGTACCTAAACCACACCGGGCTGTCTTCGTTAGTGTATAGCACCAAAATGGTGAAAATATTTTCTTAAATAAAACCCTCGTGTGGTGCTCTTAATTAATGAAATGCACCGGGTTGGCGATATACGACCATCATCGGGCGTGTTATATAAAAATCACCATATATTTTCATTAAATAAACACCCTATGTCAGAGTGTCATATCACCATAAGCACATCGGGTGATCAGATTGGGATCAAGGCCTAAGGATTAGCTAAAATTTTAATGTGCTAAAAAATGCTTCAAACTAAGATAAGAGCGTAGAGCTTGTCACCAAGATTCCAACGCAACTCATTTCATCAAATTCTGAGTTCGAATGATTGAGTTATGGCCTACTGTTCGCTTTCCAAAATAGGTTCAGAACTGGATCGACCACTAGAGTGGGATCCGAATTGGTGGTTGTCATGGAGTCTTGAAATTTCCATATAGGATCAGGGATTACATAGCCACAGAAATGTTGCAGGTGGAACGGATGACTGTGATCCAGTAAACAAAGAAGGTTGAACGGTGGTGATTAGATTGCAGAAGCAACAATGGGAGATCAATGGGCGAGATCTCATCGCAGTGGAGAAACATCGCACAGAACAAAGTTTACCATTAAAGCATTTCGAAAAGTTAAAATTTTTAACGTACAATGCGAAACGAGGAGGTGGAGGGATAACGAGTATCGTCGGATCAAGCACCGAACCAATGGTGGTGATTGTAGCACACAGGAAGTGACTTCGTAGTTCGAAAGGAATAAGGTTTAATGGTATAAAGTTAAAATTGCGAAGTGCGACGAGTTATATGTGTGATAAGCCAAAGAGCGATGAGTTAAGATTTCCGATATGTGAAATCTTAAATCCTGCGATCTGTGAAAAGGTATTTCGATCGAATTGCGATGTGGGGATGTGATCGCAACTTCGCGCCGGCACTTGTATTGTTTAAACATTAAGGGTATTTCTAATATTCCACCATGTGCGATCTGTGAGATTGTATGTCTCTCGATATGCGATGTACCTTGTACTATGGTTGCGAATTTGTTGATATTACGAAGTCTTGTAAAAGGGATCCAATTTTGATCGCGAACGTATGTATGTTTAATGAAAATCTAATATTGTATTTTGCTGTTTCTGCTAACGTATAAGTCACTTAACAGTTGGGGGTGCGCATGTGGCCACAACCCTAACCATAACTTTTAATGCATGAATTTATTGGCAGAGTGGATATGGGAGCGTCAAGTTCGGCAGTCAACCCTAATATAACTCCAGTTAACTGGATTTCTCCACATTTAGTGGATTTTTCCTAGGATATATTGGGAAAAAGTGTAGAAGGCTCAATTTTTGATAATTTATGAGTAAAGGAAGAGTCATTCTTGACTAATTTGAGCATTCTGGAGCCATTGGTGAGGTTTGCAGAGCCACCTGAGGACTTCTAAGCGTGATTTTTCTTACAGAAGTTCCAAGGGCCACTAGGGCCATGAGGAGCTAATAGGAGAATGAGGCCTAGCCAGGGCAGCCACAGGGAAGTTTCAGGGAGCCTAGTTCCACCAGGTGTTGGAGGCATTAAATGGGGAGCCCGAGTTTATTCTGAGTGAATGAACATCCTATTTTGGATGATTGATATGTGATGGAGATAGTAGAATATGTTTCAGGAGAAGAAGAGGACTTCTAGGAGAGTTTGTTCCACAAAGAAGCTCAAGGAAGCTCAAGAACACCGACCGAAGAGGTCAATCCCAAGGGATCCTAGGTTTACTTCCAGAGATTGAATAGTCAATCCAGGGGTATTTTGATATTCTAAATCCATTGTTATATTTTAAAAAACCATTGGATTTGAACATCATCTTGTAAAATAAATTGACCATCTTAATCCCAAAGATCCAAGTCCATTGACGGAGGCTCAAGGAGATGTAGCCCAAGTGTTGAGGGTGAAATCCTTTATTATGTTTTCTATTATGTGTTGTTGGTTAATTTTCTGCAATTTATGGTTGTTGTAAATGCTTTTAATAATCTTAAACAAATGTTTAATTTCTCACACATAAAGCCTCAAACTAGTTAAAAAACATACATCCAAATCAAGAATTCAATTCCGCACATGCATGTATAAGCAAGATCCTTAATTTTTTTTAATTGAGTGGTAGGTGCTTGCATAGAAAAAAAAATTCAGCCAACCATATCAAATCTGGATGGTATTGGAGCACTAGGTTGCTTGCTTGACAGAGCACTAGGTTGCTTGCTTGACAGAGCACAAGGTTGCTTGCTTGCTTGTTTTACTTGAAGGGTATTTAATAGTGAAAATAATTTAACTGTTTTCAAATTAAATGATGCTCACAAGTTTGAGTTTGCTAGAGGTGAAGGGGAGCTAATGCTAGCTAAGTCCATAAGAGGACAAGAAGGAAGAAGGCTGAAAGCATCCTCCTTACCCAAAACACCTCAATGCAACCCTTGAAGCATAAGAGGGATTGTTTACAAAGGAGGCTGCTTGAAGAAGAGATACAGGCTACAGAGAAGAGGTTGAATCTATAGCCAATTTTTTTTGAAGCTTTGTCAATTGTTTTTGAAGCTTTATGAATTGTTGTGAAGATATTTCATTCATTACAATTGTGATGGAAACTTCATCAAGTGGTGATTCTAAACCATCCTCCTTTGCAAGGCTCTTTGATAAAGAGATGAAGTAGGACTTTCACATCATGAAAGATATGGTGCAAAAATTGTATGAAGATATAAGGGAGAGCATTGAACTTCAAGTGCAATTGGTTGCCATGAAGAAAGAGAAGAATGAAAGTCTTCAAAAGATGCATGAGATGGAGATTCAGCTCCATGATGCCAAAGAAGCCTTATCCAAGCATGTGCTTGAAGAAGAGGTAAATAATTCAAATTTGTCTTCAATTTCCTCTCAAGATAAATGTATAGGTTCATTTGAAAAACAAAATAGAGGAATAGGGTCCAAATTGATGATGAAAATGGGCTATGAAGGTTAAGGATTAGGAAAACATGAACAAGGCATAGTTAAGCCAATTATGGTTGAGGAAAAGCCTAAGTATTTTGGTCTTGGCTATGGAAAATTTTATGGAGAAAGTTCTAAAGCCATGAAGGCACTTGAAATAGTTCCAAGAAAGACTTTTTTTGCAGGTTCAAAACCTCAAACATGTAAAGTTTGCAATCAAGATGAATGCAATTGTTTGAAACCCATGTTGCAGTAGGATGCTTGTAGACATGCATCTTATGGCGAACAAGAGAGTTGTGATAGCTCTAAGGACATGAACAATGTTGTTGGTCTTCAAAAGAGAGTTGGAACCTCTTCAAGTTCATATTCTCAAGAAGGTGAAAAATATGGACATTCAAAGCAACATTCAAGGTATAATTCTTCCCATAATCATGCTATTTATGACTATGTTAAACATGAAAATTATGCATGCATGAATGGGAGAAAGAGTTTTTGTTCATATTGTGGTTTGAATAACCATCAAGTTTCGAGATGCTAGAATAGAATGATAGCATACAAGAAACAATTCAAGCAAAGGCAACTTGAACATAAGATGCAAAATATTTTCACTCATTGCCAGAAAAAGGGACATCTCATTGCCCAATGTTGGACACTGCATCCAACCACTAATCCAATTTAAGCACATGAAGCAAGAGGATAAAAAGACTGGCAAGAATGTGACCAGTGATTCCATCATCGATGTGAGTCCAGATGATTCAGAAGAAGAAGATGTTCAGTACGAAAAATCTCCGTTGAAGTGGGTTGGCAAGAAATGGCTCGACTTCTTGACCAAGTAAGGCATGCATTTAATTTGTACATATATGCAAATTTCAGCCTTATGTATGCCTGAATTTCTGTTGAAAGTATGAAAAGTTGTAGCAGAGTATCACAACTTGTATGAATCAATATTGCATGTGAATGTTGTTTGGTTGAAGAAATTTATATTTGTTGCAAAGTTTCAGCAAGATGGTGTAAAAGATGGGTATGTTACTCATTTATGTTACAAAAATTTATCGTTCAGTGCAACTCTTATGATCACCCATATGTTTTTGGGTTATGTACTTATTTGTACTTGAAAAAGAGAGTTGAAAAGTGTACATATGCATGGGATTTTGTATGTGTAAATGACGAACTTGTAAACAAGTTCATTGTACATAGATACATGCATGAATGTTGTCAATATGTATCATGTTGTATATCGACTTGTGTCAATTGTGTCACACACATGTTTGTCGACTTGTGTCGATTGTGTTGCACACTTTTCATATTGTTTTGTGTCGATTGTGTTGCACATTTCATGTCGACTTGTTGTTGATGTCGCATGTTGCACGACTTATGTTTTAATCAAGGGTGTTTTTCGATTGTGAGTGAATAAATGGATATACCAATGTGCAAGAGGATTTCCATGTATGTGATGTTACAAGAAGGTGAAAATCAGTGCTTTGAAGAAGAAAAAAGAGGTGGTCTTCTTTTCAATTCTTGCATAATATTTTCTTTTCAAGATTGATTGTGTGTTCTTGTGACAAGATGTTGCAGGAAGTTTTGGTCCATTTAGTGAAGAAGTTGACAAGATGCAAGATGTTTCGCAGCCATTGCAGAACAAGGTGGTATTTTTGTTGACTACAATAGTTCACTCATCTTGCGAGCTTAATTTGGAAAATAGGATTTCCAAGAAGAGGATTGTATTCCTTTGTTTCAAGATGGACTTCATTCTTAGTGGGAAGGCTAACAGTTTTCCAAGCACATAGAGAGAGCAGTGGTCAAGAGACATAGCCAGTTGTGGTGACAGGCATGTCAGGGTGATTTCGAAAGATACTTGTCAAGAAAAATCAGTTTATATAACTTGAAATTAGCAGAGTGTTGAAGCTCAAGGAAGATAATCAACAGCTTTTTTGGGTCCAAAAGACCGTCAATGGGAAGGAGTGATCATATTGGGATTAGGGCCTAAGGATTAGATAAAATTTCAAAGTGCTAAAAAATACTTCAAACTAAGATGAGAGTGTAGAGATCATCACTAGGATTCCAACACAACTCGTTTCATCAAATTTTGAGTTCGTATGATTGAGTTATGGCCTGTTGTTCACTTTCCAAAACAGGTTCAGAAAAAGATCGACCAATAGAGTGGGATCCAAATTGGTGGCTATCATGGAGTCTTAAACTCTGCATATAGAATCAGGGATTGCACACCCATGGAAATGTTGCAGGTGGAACAGATGGCCGTGATCCAGTAAACAGCGAGGGCTGAACGATGGTGATTAGATCACAGAAGCAACAATGGGAGATCAACGAGAGAGATCTCATTGTAGTGGAGAAACATCACAAATCACACAGAACAGAGTTTACCGTTAAAAAATTTCAAAAAGTCAAATTTTTTAACCTGCGATGAGAAATGAGGAGGTGGAGAGATAACGAGGATCGTCAGATCAAGGACCAAACCAATGGTGGAGATCGTAGCACACGGGAAGTGACTTCACAATTCACAAGGATTAAGGTTTAATGGTATAAAGTTAAACTTACAAAGTGCAATGAGTTATATGTGCGATAAGCCAAATAACGATGGGTTAATATTTCCAATATGCATAATCTTAAATCCTGCGATCTGCGAAAAGGTATTTCGGATGAATTGTGATGTGGTGATGCAGTCGCAACTTCGCATCAGCACTTGTATTTTTTAAACGTTTAGGGTATTTTTTATATTCCACGATGTGTGATCTATGAGATTGTATGTCTCTCGATATACGATGTACCTTGCATTACAGTTGCAATTTTTTTTAATATTGTGAAGTCCTGTAAAAGGGATCCGATGTTGTTCGTGAACGTATGTATGTTTAATGAAACTCCAATATTGTATTCCACTGTTTTTGCTAACGTATAAGCCACTTAACGGTTGGGGGTGCGCATGTGGCTATCGCCCTAACCATAAATTTTAATGCATGAATTTATTGGCGGAGTGGATATGAGCCCATCAAATTTGGTGGTTAGCCCTAATCTAGCTTCAATTAACTGGAGTTCTCCACATTTAGTGGAGTTTTCCTAGGAGATATTGGGAAAAAGTGTAGAAGGCTCAATTTTTGACCATTTCTGAGTAAAGGAAGAGACATTATTGAATAATTTGAGCATTCTGGAGCCATTGGTAAGGTTTGTAGAGCCAGCTGAGGACTTCTGAGTGTGATTTTTCTTCAGAGAAGTTCTAAGGGCCACCAGGAGCCAGCAGGAGCCAACAAGAGAATGAGGCCTATCCAGGGAAACCAGAGGCCATTCTTAGGAAATAAATAGTCATTTATGACTATATTTAACCTTTTTAATCCAATTATGGGGTTTTTAGAAGCATTTGGAGACCTCTACAGCCAAAGAAGCCCTAGGGAAGTTTTAGGGAGCCTAGTGCCACCAAGTGTTGAAGGCATAGAACAGGGAGCCTGAGTTCATTCTGAGTGAATGCACAACCTATTTTGGATGATTGATATGTGTTGGAGACAATAGAATAGGTTTCAAGAGAAGAAGATGACTTCTAGGAGATTTTGTGCCACAAAGAAGCTCAGGGAAGCTCAAGAACATCGACCGAAGAGGTCAAGACCAAGGGAGCCTATGTCCATTTCCAGAGATTGAGAAGTCAATCCAGGGTTATTTTGGTATTATAAACCCATTGGTACAAAACGGAAAACCATTGGAGTTGAGAATCATCTTGTAAAATAAATTGGCCATATTAATCCCAAAGAGCCAATTCCATTGACGGAGGCTCAAGGAGACGTAGCCCAAGTGTTGAGGGTGAAATCCTTTATTATGTTTGCTGTTATGTGTTGTTGGTTAATTTTATGCAATTTATGGTTGTTGTACATGCTTTTAATCAGCTTAAACAAATGTTTGATCGCTCACAAATAAAGCATTAAACCAGTTAAAGCACATACACCTGAATTAAGAATTCAATTCCGCACATGCATGTATAAGCAAGATCCTTAATTTTTTTTAATTGAGTGGGAGGTGCTTTCATAGAAAAACAAGTCAACCACCCATATCAGATCACTCGGGTGTCATTCTTAGAGTATAACACCGCAATGGTGAAAATAGTTTTTTTGATTAACCAATTGGTCGGTGCGCTCGATTAATTTGAGGCACCAGGAAGGTTATATAGTGAGTGTCTCGGTGTGCCATTTGATCATACACATTGGTGTGATTTATATAAAGCATGTTGGGCCAGAATTAAGGTATGTTTTCACCCTAAATTTACTTTGAATTATCTTACATTTTTATAATTTCTCTCGTCTTAACAGTAAAGGAAAGGAGGGCTAATGAAAAATCAGGACAAATAGACTAACAGTAAGAAGCATGTTAAAAAAAAAAAGGATTTGACTTATTTCATCTCTATTCGTAGGAAAATGAGGCAGTTGAATCGACACAGACCAAAAGACAACTGATAGATAGAAAACATGAATCCACAGTAACCCCCAGGGACGAGCGGAATGTGGAAAGAAATATCCATGTCTGAAGAAATCAAACGACAGCTACGCTCAATGGGCTGTCATTTGGGAAAGACCATTCTACTAAGCAAAATCACCTTTAAAAAGGTTAAGGATGGATGAAATAGAGGAGGCGAAATAAGAATTATTTTTCTGTAATAGGCGTATCAGGAAAGAACTGTCGAGTTGTATTCATGTCTTGACTCTTTTAATAAAGAATTTTGGTATTTTGAATAATCATTTCTTGAGTTTTCCATCACGTTGGACTTCTGGTGGTTTGGGCCCAACCCTGGGAGTTTCTGCGCTCACCTCTATACTGTACGTTAATTATGAAATTTATGTTCAGTTATCTAACATGTTCTATGAGATATATTTCTACATGTTAAAATTCTACGCCTATGATGCTGTAGTTTCCTCTGCCACTCAGGCAGTTTATTGCTTATGTTTCTGGTTTACGGTAATAGTTTTATAATTGTTGGACATTTTCATCATTTTCTCAATTCCTTTATCTCTGTTGATAAGATTTAGCATGATGTTTTTTTAATGATTTATATCACCATGAATTATATCTTTCGATTGGTACTATAGGATTTCTTGTTGTGCTTAATAAAGAAGAATGTTAGTTTGTTAGTTCGTAAGAGAATCCATTGAAAAATTAAAATAAGAAATTGTTTTTCAATTCATTGAGTTTGCTATTCCATTCAGTAGGACTGTTGTTCAATTCATTGAGTGTGTTGTTCAATCATAGATTATTCTCACTAGGCTTATTTAGACATGATAGTTAATGGTAATTTACAAATTCCATTCCCTTTGAGTTGATTGAACTTCGAGAATTAATTTATCTTCTTCATAGTAATATAGAGAAGATATTTACGATGTCACTCGCATATACTGTGCTCGAAAGCAAGAAGACTTACCGTGGGTTAACAATTGAATGAGAAGGTTAGAGGTTGCCTATAATAGTCACCTTAAAGAACCAACATTTTGGCATCATTGCTGGGGAGAGTGTTGAAGAGCGACGTCCTTCATTCCTTGTTATCTGTTGCTACTAAGCATTATGTATTAAAAATGAGAGGTAAGAACCTACGTACTGGAAAGAAAAATGCTTTCCCCCTAACCCACTTCTAAACAATTTATCAAAAGTTAGTAGAATAGGTGCTCTTTTTTTATGACTAGGAAGAAAAGGATAGAGACAAATCAAAATCATTTGCAAAAGTATACGAAACCCAAAGGACTGGTAATCCTTGGTAGAATGACATACATAGAAGAAATAATTAAAATTTGAATCCCAGGCATCTGTAGGACCCAGAATCATTCCCACTCAGAGTCCTACTACTCTCCCTCAGGCAGCAACCTCACCATCTGCAGCCCACACCGAGATTCACAGTGCAACTAAAGGGTCTGTACAAAGCCTCCAGACTACTAAACACATAGGTATTGACCCTTCGAGAGAGGGAGGTTCTTGCAATTTACAAGAAGGAGAAGGAGAAAATAGTGGGGCAATACAAGTGGGAGATCTAGAGCCAAAATCCCCTCAAAAAGTGGTCGAGACCCAGACACTTGGTATTCTAGATCGAGGAAGTGTTGTGAAGCCTCCTCCTCTCTCTCCACCCAATCCTTCTAAGATCACTCCTCCTGAAAAAAAATTCCCCGTTGACATTGGAATATCCCATTTTTGACCATGCTGCTAACGCGCCTATGAAAGCCATTCCCCTGCAAAACATCCCCAGTTTCCATGGGTTGACCTCGAAAGATCCTGATGCATTTTTATTTGAGTTCGACGTCTTATAAAGGGGATATGACTATACCACTGATGCTCAGAAACTAAAATTATTCCCCTCTACTTTGAATGGGGCGGCATTATGCTGGTTCATGGGACTCGGTGGGGGAACCATCAATAAATGGGACCAAATGAAGAGCATTTTTCTAACCAAATATCAAGATTATTGTCGGACTTAGGAATTAAAAGATGAAATCTTCAATATGTCTGCAAAAGACAATGAGACATTAGAAGAGTATGTTGAAATATTCTAGTATAATATTCAAAGGTCCCCATATACTACATTATCCAAAGACGTCTTGAAAGCAACAATAATTAAAGGAATGAAAGAAGAATGGGTTGAAACACTCAATATAATGGGAAGAGGGGACATCTATCAAGAAGAATATGATGAAATTAGTTCACTCTATATTAGGTGCTCTCGGCGCAGTACGTGAAATAAGCCAATTGGGTGAGACTCAACAAAGAAAGATCTCAAGTAGTCTGGTGGCAACGTAACCGGGGTAGAGTTTGGCAATCTTTTTCAAGACTTCAAAACTGAAATTTTTAGGTACTTTGAAAACAAAACTTGATGTCCTACAAGCCAAGAAGAAGCAAGCTATAGCAGAAAAGAACTTGGATGTCTTCTTTCCATGCCGTCGCAAGAAACACAACCAAAGGGAATGTCCCTTAGACACAATTTAGACTTGTGCTATATACACTAATGATCATGCCACAGATCACTGCCCTTCACTCCCAGGACTCAAAGTAGTCTATAAAGAAGAAAAATAAGAAACTGAACTAGTCTACTTGATAAACCAGCATCGACAATGGCAGACACAACCAAGTATGCCTCAAGATCTGCCTCCATTATTTCCTTCTCCGCGATTTAACCAACAGAATCACTCAACAGCTAGGAAAAATCAACCACATTTATCAACTTGGCTGTCTCAGTCATTTCCTATACCACCTTGGCAAACACAACCCTCTACAGGGAATAATTGTCCAAGTTTTCCCTGTTCTCCTCCATATTGGAAAAACTGCCCATATCAAACTTAGTAGCCAACATCCCCTTCTCAAACAAATTGGCATCAAAATTGGAAACGACCTCTGAGAATGACCCACCCACCAATGGGGACAGGAATTAAAAATCAACCTACATTGCCAGCTCCATACCCTGTCCAGCACAACCCTTAGCCTATCATCCATCCTTAGCTACCAGCCCAACCTAATCCTAAACCCAACAATAGGCCGGTTCAGCTAATCCAGATTATAGAAAATCCCAACCCCAAAACTTAAAAAAAGCAACGTAATGAGCTAAGGCTGAGATCAGGACGTATTATCTCGTTAGCTCAAGGGAAAATCCCACCACAATTAGAATCTGAGACTCCAACAGATCCTAGACAAACAAATGTAATTGAAACAAAGATGGAGTAAGAAAAGGAAACGGTTGACCAAGAGAAGCTTGAAAATCTTAGGATTTTTAAAACTCCTTTCCATGAAAGGTTAATGCTTCCCAGACCAATGATATCTCCAGACTTTGATATATTGGGAGAATTGATAAACCTTTGCATCAAAATTCCTCTTCTGCAGGCCATATAAGACATCCCCATCTATGCCAAGAAAATTAAAGAACTGTGTGGAAGCAAGCAAGCAAAAAGAGAAAATATTGCTCCCACCGTTATGTGGTAGGAACACTTTTTGACTTATTATTGGGTAAGGAGGCCCCCATTAAATACGATGACCCAGGGAATCCCATAGTAACTGTACAAATCTCCGACCACTCCTTTCCAAACACATTGGTCGATTTAGGGACGGCCATTAACATCCTAAAAACAGGGACCTGCGAAAAAATAGGCATATGAACGTTAGAATCCACAACTACGCAGTTGGAATTCGCCAACAGGTATGTTATCAGGCCAGAAGGAATATTGCAGGACATCTTGGTTTCTATAGACTTATGGGAGGATCCAGCTAGTTTCCTAGTTATTAACCCAAAAAATCGAATGGATGAACACCCCTTGATTCTTGGACGACCTTGGTTAGCAACTACCGATGCTTACATAGGTTTCCGGACATGTAACATGACCATAGCTAGGGGAGATTCCATAAAGAATATTATCATTTACCCACCTGCCAAACCAAGTCTATCCACAGTACACATTCACAAGCATCTGCATACATATTGGGAGAAAAATATCCGTCCACCTCTGACATTAATTGAAGCTCTTGAATTGAAAGATCTAACCGAAGATGATGTAATCAATAACTTTATGAATCAACCACCTACATTCAAGAAATTGAAATGCCAAATGCTGAAAACAATTCTTGAAGAGGAAACACAAGAAGATCTCTTGACAAACCTTGATAATCAACATATACCTACAACTGCTGTACGCAACAACATACCTGTTGAGCTTGAGCTAGGGAAAATTTTGAATATCAATGGAAAAATTGATAGTGACCAAAGTTAGAAGCTCATAAATGTGTTATAGAAGTATCAAGGAGCATTTTCTTGGGACTACCCAGACATGAAGGGCATAGACCCCCAGCTATGCACCCATCACATCTATACATACAAGGAGGCTCGGCCTATTCGACAACCCTAGAGTAGATTAAACCCTCATCTAAAAGACGTGGTAAAAGATGAACTGCAAAAACTGCTGGACATGAATTTCATTTATCCTATTTCAGACAGCAAGTGGGTCTCCCCTCTAGTAGTTGTCCCTAAAAATAATGGGAAATGGAGGATCTGTGTGGATTATCGAGAACTGAATAAGGTGACACAAAAGGACCACTTCCCCCTCCCTTTTATTGATCAAGTCCTGGATACATTGGCAGGGAAGTGCTTCTTTTATTTTCTTGACAGTTTCAATGGTTACAATCAAATCCAAATAGCCCCCGAAGACCAGGATAAAACAACCTTTACCTACCCATGGGGTACATTTTCCTACGGGGTGCTACCATTTAGACTATGCAATGCCCCAACAACCTTTCAAAGAGCCATACTCAACATTTTTGCTGACTTAATAAATGAGGGGCTTGAAATTTACATGGACGACTTCACATCATGTGGTGATGATTTTGATCGAGCATTAGAAACACTAGAAAAAATATTGGAACGGTGTATTTCCACCAGGTTATGCTTAAGCAATGAAAAATGCCACATGATGATGACCAGAGGAGTAATCCTGGGGCACTATATCTCTGTAGCAGGAATACAGGTAGAACCAACAAAGATAGAGGTAATCATTTTATTAGCCACTCCTTGCACTTAGACAGAGGTGCATAGTTTTCTGGGGTATGCAAGGTATTATTGTAGGTTTATAAACAATTTCTCACAAATTGCTACACCTTTTTATGCTCTAACTGGAAACATCAAATTCCATTGGTATGATAAATGTGACACTACTTTTGCAGATTTAAAGAGACTGGTCTCGACAACACCAATATTACGCGGTTCTAACTGGGAGCTACCTTTTCACATTTCTTTAGATGCATTCGATACAGTGAGAGGGGTAGTTCTTGGTCAAGAAGAAGACAAAAAGCCTTATGCTATTTATTATATCAGCAAAAATCTTACTCCTGCTAAATTAAATTACATAGTGACAGAAAAATAATTCCTGGAAGTCATTTACGCTATTAATAAGTTTAGACATTATATAACGGGTTATAAATAATTTGACATAACCATCAAATATCGACCAGGAAAAGAAAATGTGGTCGCAGACTTCCTATCCAGAGCTCCAAAAAAAGCTGACACACTAGCAGTCGAAGATCAGTTTCCTGATGAACATCTGTTTGCCGTAGCAGTAAAAACACCATGGTACGCAAACATAGAAAATTACTTGGCTGTAGGGAAACTGCCCAGGCATTTAATATCAAGGGAATGGAAGCTGATTGTACAATGCAGTGCCAGGTTCTCTTGGATCGGTAGATACCTCTTCCACATAGGGCCGACATGCATATACACAGATGCATCCGGGAAGACACAATCTATGATATCTTATGGGCCTGTCACGATGAACCATGTGGCAGCCATTTCACAGATCGCAAAATGGGACAAAAATGATTACAATTGGGTTATTATTGGCCCACTATCTTCAAAGATGCGAAAAAAATATGTCCAAGCCTGCGATAGTTGCCAAAGAATGGGCCGCCCAGGCCAAGTAGACGAAATGCCACTACAACCACAATTGGTAATAGAACCGTTCAAACGATGGGCACTAGACATCGTTGGGCCATTCAACCCACCATCGAATCAGAAAACCTACATACAAGTTTCCACAGACTACATAACGAAATGGGTGGAAACAATAGCCTTATCAAGAGCCACAGAGGAATCTGTGATTAACTTTCTGTTCGAGCTATTTGTGCAATATGGTCTACCGCAGGAAGTGATAACCGATGGAGGGGCATAGTTTGTAGGTAATAAAATCACATCCACTCTACAGAACCATCACATCACCCATAGAGTCATGTCTCCTTACCACCCGCAAGCGAATGGATAGGTCGAAAGCACCAAAAAAGTCCTTGAAGTAATCCTTACTAAAACAATATCATCACATCGCCGAGATTGGGCCACTAGACTTCTAGAGGCCCTATGGGCTTATCACACAACATGGCGAAACACCACTAGATATTCTCTGTATCATTTAGTATCTGGAAGAGAGCCCATTTTTCCCATTGAATTCGAAGTCAAAACTCTAAGGACAGCCCAGGAAGTAGGATTGGACTTTAGGGAGGACTAGATTAAAGGACTCCAACAAATAAATGAATTGGATGAAACACAACTACTGGCTCTACAGTGCACAATGATCATAAAACAACAACGAGCTAAGTGGAATGACAACCTCATAAAAAATAAGACATTCCAGAAAGGAGATTGGGCACTTATCTATGACTCCAGATTCCAATATTTTCTGGGAAAATTACAGACAAGGTGGCTTGGTCCATACGAAAACCAAGAAGTGCATAACAATGGTACCCTCACCTTGACCACCATAGATGGGTTTGGTTCTACATTTTGAGTCAATGGGCACAGAGTACACCTCTATCACAAACCTCTCACAAACGAGTCTTTCTTCCAACAGGTACGAAACGATCCCACCATCCAAGTTGTGGCAGAAGGGGGTGATAACCCCACAACCTCAAGTACATGAGAGTTTGCTACCATCATTTGTAAATAATGTATATAATTTCCTTACAATTCCTAGTTCTTATTTTGTTGTACATTATTCATACTCGCAATTGTATCCTTTTTTCTCATCCTTTTTCATTTTATTTTTCCTTGCTGTTCAAATTCTTTGAATGGCTGCTGTTCAATTGAATTGAACATCTACTGTTTAGTCGGATTGAACAACCGTGTTTTTGTGTTTTTATTTATTTTTCCTTGTTGTTCAAATTATTTGAACGATTGCTGTTCAATCCAATTGAACAACTATTGTTAAATCGGATTGAACAACTGTGCTTTTGTGCTTTTATTTATTTTTCCTTACTGTTCAATACTATTGAAAAATAAGGAAAAATAAATAAAAACACAAAAGCACGGTTGTTCAATCCGATTTAACAGCAGTTGTTCAATTGGATTGAACAACAGTTGTTCAAAGAATTTTGCTGCTGTTCAATCGGATTGAACATCCATGTTTTTGTGTTTTTATTTTCCTTGATATTCAAATTCTTTGAACGATTGCTATTCAATCCAATTGAACAGTTTCTGTTCAATCGGATTGAACAACCGTGTGTTTTCATTCATTTTTATTTTTCTGGCTGTTCAAATTCTTTGAACGGCTGCTATTCAATCCAATTGAACAACTACTGTTTAATTGGATTGAACAACTGAGTTTTTGTGTTATATTTTTCCCTGCTGTTTAATCATATTGAAAAGCCTTGTTTTTTGCATTTTATTCTTTCCTTTGTCGATATCCTCCCCTCGATCCAAACCGTAGCCATAAAAGGCATCTATGAGTAGGAAGTGGCAGTTGAAGAGAAGAGGGAAGCAGTAAAATTACCAATATGATGATTCTTTGACACTATAATCTCTAAATTGGAAGCCAAAATTGTACATATATGAAATAAAGGCTAAGTCATACCCATATCAAATATGTTATCATAAAATACATGATCTTATGATGGTATATCTTTTTGCACTTTCGAGTAGTATTTCCCTCCAATATGAAGAATTAGGAATAAGGGGTATTAATTGTATTGGCATTCTTTTTACTTCTCTCACCATCCCTAACTCTTAAGGATTTAATGAGCCTCCCTTCATGTATAAAGAATAAATATTATGTTTACATGCAAATTATTAATAGAGGATAGGGGGTCTCATCACGAGCCAGCCTACCATGATCATAAGGGTTCAACAAGTGACATGCCCACAATGGGCATCAGACCACGGTAATGACCTTATCATCTGCTTGAAGGACAGGAGGTCTCATCACAAGCTGACCTGATCACTCTGTTACAATCCTAGTGAATGACATCGTGACTATTTGGCCATCATACTAGCACAATGACCTCCTCATAAATCAAAATGATTATGTTTCAAAAAAATAATAATTACTATGCTCATATGAAAATTTTCAAGAGAGGATAGGGGGTCTCATCATGAGCCAACCTACCATGTTCATAAGAGTTTAGCAAGTGACATGCCCACAATGGCCACCACACCAGGGTAATGACCTTATCAACTGCTTGACGGACAAGAGGTCTCATGACAAGCCGCCCTGATCACTCTGCTACAAATTTGGTGAGTGGCACTATGGCTATCTGGCTATCATACCAGCATGGTGATCTCTCCACAAAATTGGCAGAATGATTACTTTTACATAAGGATCCTGGCTCATTTTTTCAGGTTAAAATAGAAACCCTGTCGAGGCTCTGAACGCCTACTGGCAGCAGTGTCTCTGCTTATGGTATGAGAGTATGTTTAAACGATAGCCAATTACTCTTACATATACCTTACCTCCTATATTTCTTCCATCCTTAACATAAGAACACTACTCGAATTAGTGATAATTATAATCTACCACATAAGTAACTATAAGAGAGATATGATTACATATTTGAACTTCAGGATAATGGCATTAATCATTACCTATATTAGTCTTGCTTCCGTCACACTTTATCATTAAAGAAGGACATCCTATCATAATAATATTTATACTGCTTTGTCTCCCTCTCCGGTCACTTCCGCATGAGATACACTTATGAAAACTTCCAAATCCGACCTTTACACTGCATGCGCTCATAATTACCCAATTACTCATCTTTCCTCGAGCTCCAAAGCCATGGCCTCTACTCTCACGTACAGGCTATGATTACTGAATCCTGGCATTCCCTCCATATGCATTCATGATTGATCAAATCCCTCTTGTACTTGAGGATGTGGACGCCCTTACTTCGGCAAAGGGGGTGTAATTATTCATAAATAAGAAAGCATGTGAATTCCATGCACAAATTCCATTGGATAAACTGATAAGACCAAAGGAACATCACAATTAAGGTATGAATTTACCTGCAGAAGGCTGCAATTTCCATTTTCCTTGCATATAGTGTTCATTGTAAACAACAAAGCCAAAAGAGAACACAATCAGAAGGAGAAATTAGCTCAAGGAAACACATCAGCCATGGGAGGAAACTCTCTCCAGAATGAACCTTCGAACTTTCCGATTTCAGATGCAACTAGCACTATCCTCCAACAAGCTAGCTGGCTTCCATATTTACACATACTACAAAGATTTGATACAGAGGTAGCAATTGATTTCCTGCAAAACCTACAAGAGGGATAGACCAGGCTCAGGGGAAGAGTTATATCGGTCACAGAAGAAATTATTGCTAGAATCTCTGGAATACCAGTGGAAGGAGAGAGATGGAAAGAGAAACACCTTCTCTTATGAGAGGTAGTCGCAACATATCAGGATCTGGAAGAGCCATTGGAGTGAAAAGGAAAAGGGATTAACCCTACCTCTCTACATCAACCGTGGTAAGAATTGACGACATTCATCCAGATATTCATTACATGCGATGGATGCCAAGATGTGGTAAAACCCCTTCAACTTAAACTATTAGTTGTGCTTAAAAAAATATTTCAGTTAACCTACCTGCTTTCTTAAATTCTATATTGCATGACATTGCTGTTCGAATAAGAAAAGCTAAAAACCCTCAAGTAGTTGTCAGTCACCACGGTCTAAACAACCTAATCACCATACATGAGTTGGACAAGCAGTAGATAGTCTGGGACAACTTTTTTAACCCTACTGCATAGGTACCTGAGGAAAACCCTAGCGGGACCGAAATTGAGCTCCCCAGAATGAACATACCTAGAAGAAAAAGGACCCGTGCCTCAACTTCAGAATTAAGCAGGCAAAAGTGGTCCAAAATACTTCAAGGAACCTCAGAATTCATAGAGGAGTTAGGGCCATCCTGCTCACTACCATCAAGCCCTCAAAATATACCTTTACAAGATTATGAGGAGGAGATAGCTCGAGTCTTGGAGCAAATGAGGGCATCCCATGAAAATAAAAGCTTATGTCAGTAATATGGAGAACAAGAAGAGCCATTAGACCAATCTGCCAATGCTAGTAGCTCCAGCCACACCAAGGTATTAACCTATCAAGAGGAACCACAAGATTTTATGGCCTTTTCTCCTCTCGATAATGATGGAGCGAATGAGGAGGAGCATGCAGAAGAGGAGGCTGAATCCGAAAATCTGTCAGGAGACACCATCCCCTTGGAACAAAACACAAGCATGGAAACAGTTCCTCTGACACCTGAGGGAAATATTGTCCCACCTAGCCAGGACCCTCATACAGAAGTAAACTCCAAAGTATAGGTAGAAGACACCACCACAAGAAAACCTGAAATTCGCCATCACTGAAAAAGAGGTTTATGCTCCTCCACTCCCTGCTAAACCTAGACTGGAAGAAAATTTAGCTGAAAAGAAGTTCAAGAAATTAAGCAGAACCTGCAAAAGGTTAAGGAAATTGGTAAAATGTTTGAGGAAGTAGTTGAAAGAAGTAAACAAGGCCCATAAGCCTAAGAAATAATTGACCACGATAGAAAACCAAATAGAATTGGTCACCAATTTGTTAGATACTGCTGAGGCTGAGATACAGACTAACCTAGCAGATACTCCTGAGGCTGAGATGCAGACTGACTTGGTAAGCACCATTGAGATCAAGGTACAAACTGACATGGTGGACACTTTTGAGGCCTTTGTCCAAACTAGGCAAGAATTCACCGACAAAAAGGGAACCCAAACGGAGGAAACCCCTGCTTATGCTCCTCTAGTTGAAAGAGCTATCAATTAAAAATGGTATAATGAATTAATTCGAACACAACATGAGTTGGCATAATGCAAAAAGGAAGTAGTACCCGCGCAAGAGTATCAGGCACTGCTAAATAAATTCACGAACCTTTCTACCATTGAAGATGAAACATTTTCATAGCTCAGAGAAGAGCAGGAAAAGGTAAAAAGGGCACAGGACCAAGTGGATCAAGCCAAGAAACAAATCTCTACGATTTTTTCTCTGTATTATGATGCACTAACATGCAAGTGATCTAGGTGGATATTGGTGGTCACCCGCCTATTCCACTTGGGGCCCCACCATTGTCTCTTTCAGTTTTTCAGTTTCGGCACAACTTACTATTTTCAGCATTTTTTTGGGTCCTAAACTTCCGGAGCCGTTTTGAGGCCCTAAACGACGTTTTTTTGGAAAACGGAGAGCAACATGGGTCCATAGTCTAATGTTTCTCATTCAAAATTTGTATTCCTCGGATAGATCTTTCTAACGAGGTATGGTACGAGTCAAACGGAGGTCGTATGCCAAAGTTACGCCCTTGGGAAGTTGAAACACCAATTTACCCAAACGAGGCCCACAGTTTTGGCGCTTCATCTCCTAGGGTTAGGGTTTTGGCTGTTTAGGATTTCCCATTGTTTCTAAATAATAAATAGGCCCTCAAGCCTCATTGTAACTCAGTTCAGAGGCCTGCAGCTGCCACATCTCTTCTCAGAGATAGCTACCAGCGCCTTAGCTAGTTTTATTTTCATTCTGTCTGTAAGCAAATTTCAGTTCTTTAATATTAATGAAATGAAGTGTTATTTCCACTGCATCTCTGTATTTATTGTTATATGTTTATTCTGTTGCGTTCTTACATAAATCTGGATCAGTGGTATCATAGGGGTCTGATTTTTCTCGATCCTTCTTTGCATGTCCCCAACGAGGTCGGGGTATAAGGAGCTAGGGCTTGATTTGGTGGAACCTTTGCAAGATCAGCCTCGCAAACCTCGACGGACGCCCATGGGGGATGAAAAGAAAGATGAGGGAGCAGGAGATCCTAGCAAAATATTGCTCTAGGAGGCCCTCGAAAAACAAAGGAACGCGATGATGGATAACTTTGCTCAGATCCTTCAACGGCTGCCCACCGGCGGCGCATCTGCATCCAGCAGCCACTCTGGAGGCACGACTCCTTTTAAGGTACAAGTAAATTTTGACATTCCCATATTTGAGGTTCAAATAGACGCAGATGCCGTAGATAGATGGTTGAATCTATTAGAAGGATATTTCTCTGTTCATGACTTTTTAGACCGGGAGAAGATTATTTTTGCACTCCTCAAAGCTACCCCCCATGTTAAGTACTGGTGGGAAACCTACTGTGAGAACAAGGACCAGACAAAACCCTCTCTGTTCTCAGCCGTACCAACTTGGAATTATTTTCGAGACGCCGTCAAGGAACAGTAATATCCTATGGGGAGCTATGAGGACAAGTACATACAATGGACCACGTTGCGACAACAAAGAGATCAAGATGTGCATGAGTTGACGAATTTGTTCCATACCCTGTGCACAAAGTTGGGTATCAAAGATTCAAAGAAACATTTGGTGCTAAAGTATCACAGCTGTCTGCACAGATACATTTAGCAGGAAATGGAGTTCCTTGACATCTCCTCGCTTGGTACGACATACCGGTATGCTGCCAAGATTGAGCAGAAATTCAAACAGAAGAAGCGGGACTTTGGATCTGCGAATCAAAAGCAAGGGAAAGGTGTTTCCAAACCGCAGAACAAAGGACAGAGCCAAGGCATGACGGCTAAAGACAACCCGTCAAAGCCACAAGAAAAGAACAGCCTCGCAAAGCCAAAGAAGGACATGGGAAAGTGGTGTGAGTTCCATAAGAGCTCCACTCACAACACAAGTGAGTGTCGGGCCAAGCAGTCGCTAGTGGCCGAGATGAGGGCTTCTGAGTCAGATGCATGCTCCGACTCTGAATCAGAACCTGAAAAGGGGAATGAAAAATGGAAACAGATTATTGATGCGGAGCCCAATGCCACTGTTGCCACTACAAAGATCCAGAAGGAGGAACCGGAAGATCCAGAGGAGGAGGAACGTCTCTTCCACTCCCAGATGTGGGTAAAGGGCTCCCCTGCACAGTTCATTGTCGACAATGGGAGCCAAAAGAACCTCATTTCAGCAGACGCCGTGAAGCGGTTGGGCTTGCCGACCACAGCTCACCCACATCCATACACCATCGGGTGGCTTCACCAAGGACGAGATCTCCGCGTCAGCCAGCAGTGCCGCCTTCCCTATAACATCAAGCCCTTCACGGATGAGGTATTATGTGACGTTGCTCCTATTGATGTTTCTGATGTATTATTAGGACAACCATACTTGTGGAAGCGTCATGTTGTGTATGAGTCTCGACCTTGTGCTGTTATTGTTACTTTGGGAAATAAGTTGTACAGGATACCAGAGGTACCACCTCCTGCCGCTATCTCTTTGGTTACTGCAAAACAATGCAGTAAGCTCATTTCCCAAACCAGGAAATTTGTTTTCCTGATGATCGTCCCCCAGGGCAAGAAGAAGACTGTGGCCACGACCTCCAAACAGGGCTCCTCTGCACAAAAACAACAAATGGATAAGGTTGTGGAGGAGTACGGGGACATCTTCACCTCACCCACAGGGGTTCCTCTGCATTGTCAGGTCAAGCACCCGATTGATCTGACCCCAGGTGCGCTGCTACCCAATGGACTGATCTATCGGTGCTCTGTTATGGAGAATGATGAAATTAAGAGGCAGATTTAAAAGCTGTTGCAGAAAGGTCACATCAGACCAAGTTCATCGCCCCGTGGGAGCCCGATCGTGTTGGTACAAAAGAAGGATGGGACGTGGAGACTCTGTATTGACTATCGGGCGCTAAAAAAGATCACTGTCTGGAATAGGTACCCAATCCCACGGATTGATGACCTTCTGGACCAACTCAAAGGTGAAAAATATTTCAGCAAGATCGACCTGAAGTCTGGGTATCACCAAGTACCAATTGAACCCTCTGATGTGTGGAAGTCTGCCTTCAAAGCCAAGGAAGGCCTTTTCAAATGGCTGGTCATGCCTTTCAGGTTGACGAATGCTCCCGCAACCTTCATGAGGATGATGGATTACATCTTGCAGCCATTCACCAACTCATTTGTAGTGGTGTACTTGGATGACATTCTGATCTTCAACCAGACTTGGGAAGAGCACCTTCACCACATCCGACAAGTCCTCCAAACACTGCGGCAACACAAGTTGTGTGCCAATTTGGAGAAGTGCATGTTTGGCATGACCCAGGTTCAATATCTGGGATACATTATTGATGAAAGAGGGGTGCATGTGGATCCAGCCAAGATCCAAGTCATTCGGGATTGGCCAGCCCCGACTACTATAACAGAGCTTCGCAGCTTTCTGGGTCTTGCTAATTTCTACCGTAGATTCGTGCTGGGATTCTCTCATATCACTTGGCCCTTGAGTCAAGTCACCAAAGGAGGAGCGAGAGAAAAATTCTTTTGGTCGGAAACTCAACAGAAGGCGTTCAAAGAATTGAAAAATCGCCTCTGTTCTGCCCCAGTGCTCACCTTACCAGACTTGCAGCAGCCATTTGAGATCGAGACAGATGCCTCTGACTATGCTATTGGGGCAGTTCTTACTCAACAGGGACATCCAGTGGCATATCAAAGTGAGACATTGTCTGAGACAGTTCGCAAGTATCCCACTTATGACAAAGAAATGTATTCCATTGTGCAAGCCTGTCGACAATGGAAGCATTACATTTTGGGGAAGGAATCAATCATCCACACAGACCACCGGCCCCTGCAGTTCATACAGACACAAGGGAAGTTGCAGAATGATCGCCATCAGAAGTGGTCCACATATCTGCAACAGTTTCATTTGAACATCAAGTACAAGAAGGGTAGCACCAATAATGTTGCAGACTGCCTCAGCCGACCACCGATCGTGGTGCTCACCACCGTGCTCAACTCTTGTGGGAACAAGACTTCTGATTGGCCGCTTCTCTATGAGAGTGACCCAGAATTCGGCCACACTTACAAGGCACTCTTGGGGGGCACGCAAGTTCCAAATTTTCACCTCCAAGATGCACTTTTATGTCACCTGGGACACCTTTGTGTTCCTTCAATCGAGCGTGCCAAGATGATATGGGAAGCACACTACAGTCGAGTCGCTGGGCATTTCGGGGTCGAGAAAACAGTAGCAATACTACAGAAGTATTTCTATTGGCCGAACCTTTGAAAGGATGTCGAGAAGCACATCAGATCCTGCACTGCTTGTGCCATTGCCAAACCGACCATCAAGAAGCAAGGCCTATATACTCCTCTACCTACCCCTAGTCGACCTTAGGAATCCATCTCCATGGATTACATGTCGGGCCTGCCTTCTACTAAGCAGGGAAATGACTGTGTTTTTGTGGTCGTCGACAGATTCTCGAAGATGGCCATTATGGCGGCCTGCAAGAAGAATATCACAGCAGAAGCTACTGCTAAACTCTTCTTTGAACGAGTGTGGATGCACTTTGGGATCCCACAGTCTATCATATCAGATCGGGATAGCAGGTTCCTCAGCACATTTTGGTCCAGCTTCTGGTCGATGTTGGATACCAAGCTCACCAAGTCCACAGCTTTCCATCCCCAAACAGATGGCCAGACAGAGGTCGTCAACAGAATGATTGTACACATTTTGCGCATGTACAATTCAAAGCATCCACGCACATGGGACGAGAGCCTCCCCTATGTAAAACATAGTTATAACAGGGCTCTCCACAGTTCAATTGGCCATAGCCCCTTTCAGGTGGGCTTGGGATTCCAGCCACTATGTTCCATTGACGTAGCCATGCCATTTGCAGCTGCTCAGGCTGATTCAGCTCATGTCCAGTCTGAAGTTGACAAAGCAAGTAGCTTCATCGAGCGCATTCAACACATCCGCCAACAGGTTCATGATATATTGGACAGAGCCAATGCCAAGTACAAGAAACACCATGATCAACACCGGGTGCCACACAACTTCCAGGTGGGTGACAAAGTATGGCTACATTTGCAGAAGGAGCGCCTCACTGGACCCCACCGCAAGCTTCGCCCGCTCCGATACGGGCCGTACACCATCACCAAGGCTGTAGGGAACAATTCCTTTGAGCTCAGTATTCCACCATTCCTTGGTCTGCACCCAGTCTTCAATGTGGATCGCCTTCGTCCTTACTTCCCACCTCTACTGGACACCTCGGACATTGCAAAACAACTCACACCAACAGAGTTAAATCCAGACTGCATGGAACAGGCCACCACAGATTGTATCATGGACATGCAAATCAAGAACACTCGCCAGCAGAAGATCCAACTATATCGGGTTGTCAAAGCTGGCCAACTCCTGCACCAAGGAAAGTGGTTCACCGGGGACCAAGTTCAGCAGAAATTTCCTCATCTCATGGAGGAACTTAACGCAATGGGGACCATTGCTTCCTAAGGGGGGAGGAATGATCTAGGTGGATATTGTTGGTCACCCACCTATTCCACTTGGGGCTCCACCATTTGGTCTTAGGTTTACGGCACAACACTATTTTAGTAGTTTTGGGTCTTGAACTTCGAGTATTTGAGGGCCCTAAACGGCCGTTTTTGAGCTTGAAGAACATGGAGTCCATGGACCGATGTTTCTTGTTGAGGAAATTTCACTGTTCCTCGGATAGATATTTCATAGTGAAAAGGTATAATTTTACGTCAAAACGGAGATCGTATGCCAAAGTTACGCCCCTGGGAAGTTGAAACACCAATTTACCCAAACGGGGCCCATAGTTTTGGCGCTTCATCTCCTAGGGTTAGGGTTTTGGCTGTTTAGGATTTCCCATTGTTTCTAAATAATAAATAGGCCCTCAAGCCTCATTTTAACTCAGTTCAGAGGCCTATAGCCGCCACATCTCTTCTCAGAGATAGCTACCAGCGCCCTAGCTAGTTTTATTTTCATTCTGTCTATAAGCAAATTTCAGTTCTTTAATATTAATGAAATGAAGTGTTATTTCCGTTGCATCTCTGTATTTATGGTTATATGTTTATTCTGTTGTGTTCCTGCATAAATCTGGATCAGCAGGGCACCAACCACCAACTATGCCCTATTCCTAGTGGAACGATATTTACTACTGAAAATCAAGGCCGTTAGGGCAGGGAAGCCCACAACTTTGAAAACCATAGAGGAATTTTTCCACTGCTGCAATGATGAAGATGAACATGTCCAATGCCTTTTATGTGAACTTTACATGCAAAACTTCTTTCTATAAGAGGATAGGGACAACAATCCTAGTCCCTTTATAGGAGATTTTAAGTTCCAGGCCTTCCTCTCATTCGCTAAGAACCAGATTAGGTGGGCCAAATCCTATAACATTTTCCAGAAGAGTGAACATGGCCTAGACCTGTGGGTTAGAGGAGAGCCTACTAAACCCCTGCAGTTTTTCATACAACACAATAATTTCATGCAAATAAAGGGTGCAAGGACTAAGCTGGGACCCATCCATAAAGACATTATAGAGCATGGGCGAGAATATTTCGAAGACATTCAGGAAGCAGCCATGGCAGCAACCAAACAAATATGGATGGCCTCCACAAACAATGTAAAAAATAGGGAGCCATTTGGCTATAGAAACTTCAAAGCGTCCGCCTCCAGATTCCTCTCATATAGTAACCTGGTCTTCAACATGGGTCTTGCATGGTTAGGGTGTAGGTATAGATGCCCTCTCATCTGGTACCCGCCTGAGGGTTATGATCAGGACTATGAACTGCCATAAGGGCACACAAATGCTGCCTTTGAAATAATTAGACAGAAATAGGGTTTCAGAGGATACAAGGAAGAAGTCTACTCTGCCTACTCCTTGACACAGTTGTATCTCAACAATTTGTTTGCACGAGGACCTGCAAATAGGAAAGCGGGGAACTATGTTGGGTAGGAATTAAGGTATGTTTTCACCCTACGTTTACTTCGAATTATCATACATTTTAAGAA
The DNA here is from genome assembly GCA_034641835.2 of Pinus albicaulis. Lineage (NCBI taxonomy): Eukaryota > Viridiplantae > Streptophyta > Pinopsida > Pinales > Pinaceae > Pinus > Pinus albicaulis. The sequence goes on along the minus strand of CM076582.1, from coordinate 969,253,850 downwards.
TTTATCTCATCTTAACAGTAAAGGAAAGGAGGGTTAATGAAAAATTAGGAAAAATAGACTAACGGTAAGAAGCATGTTCAAAACAACAAGGATTTGGCTTATTTCATCTCTATTTGCAGGAAAATGAGGCATTTTAATTGACGCAGACCAAAAGACGACTGACATATAGAGAACATGAATCCACAGTAACCCCTAGGGATGAGCGGAAGGTAGAAAGACAGATCCATGTCCGAAGAACTCAAACAATAGCCAGGATCAGTAGGCTGTCGTTTGGGAAAGACCATTCTACTTAGTGAAATCGCCTTTAAAAAAGCCAAGGATGGATAAAAGAGAGGAGGCGAAATAAGAATTATTTTTTTGTAATAGGTGTATCAGGATAGAACTGTTTAGTTGTGTCCATGTCTTGACTCTTTTAATAAATAATTTTGGTATTTTGAATAATCATTTCCGGAGTTTTCCATTGCGTTGGACTTCTGGTGGTTTGGGCTTAGCACTGGGAGTTTCCGCACTCACATCTGTTCTGTATGTTAATTACGGAATTTATGTTCAGTTATCTAATGCCTTCTATGAGATATCTTTATACTTTTTAAACTTCTAGGCCTATAATGCTGTAGTTTCCTCTGCCACTCAGGTAGTTTATTGCTCATGTTTCTGGTTTATGGTAATAGTTTTATAATTGTTAGACATTTTCATCGTTTTCTAAATTCCTTTATCTTTGTTTATAAGCTTTAGCATGATCTCTGTTTAATGCTTTATATCGCCATGAATTAGATCTTTCCATTGGTACTATAGGATTTCTTGTTGTGCTTAATACAAAAGAATGTTAGTCAGTTAGTTCGCAGGAGAATTCCATTGCAAAATTAAAATAAGAAATTGTTGTTCAATTCATTGAGTTTGTTGTTCCATCTAGTAGGACTGTTGTTCAATTCATTGAGTGTGTTGTTAAATCATAGATTATTCTCACTAGGCTTATTTAGACAGGATAGTTAAAGATAATTTACAAATTCCATTCCCTTTGAGTTGATTGAACTTTGAGAATTAATTTATCTTCTTCATAGTAATATAGAGTAGCTATTTCTAATGTCACTCGCATATACTATGCTTGCACTCTTGAAATAAGAAGACTTACCCTTGGTTGAAAATTTAATGAGAAGCTTAGAGGTTGCCTATAATAGTCACCTTAAATAACCAACAAAGCACACTGTCATTTTTTAGAAAACCCTATTGCGGTGACCATCAACTTGTACGCACCGGTGCATTGTAAGGGAGGAATCACTTATTAGATGCCTCGGTGCGTCGTATGTATGAAGTGCACTATTTTTTTCATAGTACTTAAAAATAACCCTACAATGGTTCTTTAACCTCTACTATGCACCGTTGTGTGACATATATATTAAGCGCACCAGTGCATGTTATGATTATAAACGCACCTAAAAAAACATCTGCAAAAACATCTGCCCCTTTATCACATGCGTGGTGCCTTGATGCTTGATTAAGGATATTGGGGGTAGATTTTTTAATTCTTCACGAGCTTAAAAATCAATTATGATACCACTTTTTCACATAATATATTAAATCTATGACTTACAATGGTTATAGGGTACCCATTATTTTCTTTTTCCTTTTAATAGCTTGAACACTTTGTCACGTAACCTACTAAATTTATCTTAATCGCACTTGTAGAAACTTGATTTCCATCATTGATACATTTTTTCAAACACTTTACATGTAAACTGTTCTTGAAATACTTTATATACAACCATTTAATTAGAATTTTTCCTATAGATTTCCTTTCAAACAGTTTGTAAGAAATCAAATAAGAAACATCACTCTAATTCCCTTTGCATCATACTCAAAAAAATATAACACTCAATCATGCAACTTTTGATTTCTTTCTTTGAGGTATTTTATCAAATAGTCTACATGAAAATTACAATAAAACAATTTTAAAAATTTCTTCAAAATATTTAGAAAAAAATAGGAATATATCAGCGACAATAATTCTAACATATGAAAATACCCATAAAACAAAATTTTCATTTGATAATTTCATCAAACAATTTGTATGCATTTCAGATTTTATAGTTCTGTGATTTGTATTTTGTTGTGATGTAGTTTCTGGATCCATCGCATTAGGTAAATTTTTTTATCAACGTTTTGAACCATCTACTAAGGTTCATTTTCAAGATATAGAAGAGTATGAAAACTTGATCTTAGGAATGTTAAATAAATAGGTGAGGGTTGGTACATAAGAGTACGAACCAACAAAGTTAAATTATGTAACTTTTTAAAAATTAATAATTTTCATTCATGTATTGATTTTAATTCAAATAATTTCAAAATTTTCTCATATTTATTATAGGTTTAAATTATATAGTTTATTTAAAATCAATGGTTATATTTATGTATTAATTTTAATTCAAATTATTAATAATTACAAAATCTTTCTCGTTTAGATTGATTTTTAAAGTATGAATTATTTTATTTATGACTTTAATATTATGTATTTATTATTAGTTATACATTATGAATTTAATATATTGTATTAATTGAATTTATATTAATTATATGATATTAATTAAAATAAAGATATTTAAAATGGGATTTGGAATAATTAATTATGAAGTGAATTAAATTAGTATTGGAATGGATATAATGATATTTTTATTTTATTGGTTTAAGGTTTGTTAATTAATGGAATAAATTAGCTGGTTTGGAAAATAATTAAGTGAAGTTAGGTTACTTTAATAGTTGGGAAATGAAATTTTTTTGTTATTAAAAGTATGATATTAACGATAATTTTTTATTGTTGAGGGTGGGTTAACCTTGAAGTTAAGGTGGGAATCCAATTCTCATTGATGTTCCATCCTTCGTCCCGGTTGAGCTTATTCATATATTTATTGATTTCTTGGGCATTTCTGAATTCTCTATGAAAATAGTGGTCAATTCTAGATATTATGCAGGATTTTTCTATGCATATTTGATGTTTGGTGTTGTTTGAATGATCATATAGGGCAGAGGTTTTAGAGGATTATTTTTTTTATGTCAGCAGAGTGTTCCTGGATCCTAGTTTTGATGGAACACCCAGTTTCCCAATGTATGGTTTTCCACATGAGCAAGGGATGAGATATACAACTTTTTGGAATTTAGGGTCAAGGGGATATTTAAAAGAATTTAGGTTGCTACGAATAGTGTTCATAGGTTTGAAAGTGGCATAAATGTTCTTCTTTCTTATAATATTGGCAATCCTATCAGTGATTCCTAGGATGTAAGGTAATCTAACCTTACCAAGAATGTTATCTTTGATTTTATTTTTATCATTATTCTTAGGTTTGTTATCATTGTGGAAGGCCTTGATAATTTGATGTTTATTATAACCATTTCTTGAGAATACCTTCATAAGATGGGATTTTTAGATTCCAAGTGTTTTTTCATGAGAAATTCTTATAGCCCTAGGCCGGATGATGGTGAGAGGTGGCATGGAGATATTGCTTAGTATGAATCTTTTTTCTATAAAATTGGTGGGATAGGGATCCATCAGGGTTTCAAGAGAGGAGAATGTCTAAGAAAGGAAAGATGGAATTAATCTCAGTTTCCATTGTGAACTTGATTGAGTTAGAGAGACTATTGAGGTGTTGTTTGAAAATTTCTAATTTATTCTTCCCATCGGGCCGGATGAAAAAGTTGTCATTGACAAATTGTTTCCAACATGTAGGTTTTAGGGGGGCGAAATTCAGGGCTTTGGCTTTAAATTATTCCATGAATAAGTTGGCAATGGTAGGGGATAAAGGAGATCCCATAGTGATGACACAATTTGTTCATAGATATCACCCATGATACTGAAAAATGTGGATCTTAGGCACATTTAAATGAGTTTGTAAGTGCCTAGATCAATTATTTTTCTCATAACGTACATGGCTTCATTAATGAAGATATTGGTGTAAAGAGAAGTTACATCAAACTAACTAATATCTCATTAGGATCAAGTTTAATATTTTTAATTTCATTGACAAACTGTGTAGAGTCTTTAACTAATGAATCAGTTTTACCAATGAGAGGTTTTAGTTTTTTGGCCAAGTTTTTAGCAAGATGATAAGAAGGTCCACCAATAAATTTAACTATGGGTATAATAGGTATACCATATTTATGGATTTTGGGAGCACCATAGATTCTGGGAGTATAAGGATTGCTTTCAACTAGGTTCTTGATGTCACGCACATTGCTCCACTACAAGGGAAAGAACCTCTAGTAGATGTCTTTGAGGAAACCCTTATAAAAATACCCCATACATCCATTTCTAGCGGAGGTTACTAGAGGAGGTTGGTGGGCGGAGGGTTTTGTAGATGTTTTCCACTCGGTGCGCTTATCATTCAACATCACACCAGTGCTCCTTACAAGAGAAAGCACCGGTGCACACAAAACATTGGCACAATGGACACGGTGCGCTCTGTACACACCCGTCTGGTGCGTCGTGTTACTTTAGAGCACCGGTGCTTCAAAAATATTCTGTGCCGGTGCATCATAAAACACCGTACCAAAACTGAAACCGCCCGGTGCGGTATTAAGAAACCGCACCGATGCATCATAAAACAATGCGCCAAAATAGAAATCAACCAGTGTGTTCGTAAGAAACAACATCAGTGCACCTATAAACCACGTGCACCGGAAAATGGTTAGATAAAAAACAATTATGGCAAAAAAATTGGATTTTTCACTTTTTGCAGTGCTCTAGAGCTCTCAATTACCGATGCGCTCTACAAGAGAAAGCACCGGTGCACACAAAACATTGGCACACCGGACACCGTGCGCTCCATCGACACCTGCCCGGTGCATCTTATTACTATAATGCATCGGTGCTTCACAACTCTTCCGTGCTATTGCATCATAAAACACTACGCCAAAACCGAAACCGCCTAGTGCGGTGTTAAGAAACCGCACCGGTGCATCATAAAACACCATGCAAAAAATGAAACGGACCAGTGCATTCGTATGAAACAACACCGGTGGGCCTATAAAACATGCGCACCGGAATAGGGTTAAATAAATAAAAATTTATGGCCAAAAAACCACATTTTTCCCTTTTCTGCTCTCAATCACTGGTGCACTCTACAAGAGAAATCATCGGTCGCATAAAAAATTAGCACACCAGACATCGTGCACTCCGTAAACACACGCCCGATGCGTCCTATTACTCTAAAGCACTGGTGCTTCATGACTATTCTGCCCTGGTGCATCATAAAACACTGCACCAAAACTGAAATAGCCCGGTGCAGTGTTAAGGAACCGCCCCGGCGCATCATAAAACAACGTGCCAAATCTGAAACTGCCTGGTGCAGTCTCAAGAAACCGCACTGGTGCACCTATAAAACCCCGCACACTAAAACATGGTTAAATAAAAAAATATTACGGCCAAAAAACCACATTTTTCACTTTTATTAGTATTCCAGAGCTCTCAAGCACCGGTGCAATTTCTCCTTCTCTGAGACGCCCTAACATCAGTGCTCCCATTGCACCCATTGCATGCACTGCTGCTATGCATTGGCCACCAATCTCTAGCTTGCATTTTGAAAAATGGTGGGAAAATTTTCTTTTGCAAATTCTACAACCAATATGACTCCTCGATGGAAAAATGTACAGGTATTTTTCTAGTTTTTCCATAATTAAGCTTTCTAGTGGATTAGAATTTGAAATAACCTTAAAATTAACCATTAAAAAAAGAAATTTTTTTTTTTTCATGTGGTGCGCACGAGCCGTTTGGCTCACACCGGTCAGCCGTGCTGCTTGTAAAATTTACAGGCTACATCACAACCAGTGCTAATGGTATCCGCACCGTGTCTAGGGCAGTACCGAAAGGCGCCCCGCAGTATTTTAAAATTAAAAAAAAATTGTGGTGCGGTCATTTAGTTGGGCACACCATTGACCATGGGAATGGCAACGCGGTGCGTTGACGGATATATCCACCTCAGTATTTGTCAGCGCACCGCATTCAACATTTCGACAGGGTCAATGGTGCGACCAGGTAAAAGACCACACCATTGACTATGTAATTTGTCAGGAAGTTGGTGCGCTGACATGACTATACACGCTAGGGCATATATTTTATTCAGCGCACCACTCTTTTGATACTATATATATAGTCAACGGTGCTTGAAAAAAATTTTAGGTGCACCACATACGGTGTGTTTTATGTCATCTGGGGCACCACCTCCGATGCTTTACAAACAAAAGCCGCACCAGAATCATTGCATGACTATTTTTGTGGTGCACCGATTGGTCTATTTTTTTTTCAAAAAAAAAAATATATGTATATTCCTAAATACATGTTTGATTTAATAATTTTTATTTATTTAATATGTCAATGATTCAGAGAGAAGAGGAGGAACAACAACAACAACAGGTGGAGTAGTATGACATGCTTCGCCAGTGGGAGGCACGAGAGAGGGAGAGAGATGGGTACCCTATCCCTATTATAGAAGATACCCAGGGGCTCCTAAGGCAGGTAGGCCTCCTCAAGTTATATGAGGAGGCTACTTCCCTAAAGGCCCATAGTGTGTTTTTGAGACATCTTATCCGCAGGTGGAATGCCCACCAACAGGCTTTCTAGGTTGGTCCTGACCAATGGTACACACCCACTGAGGAGGATATTTATTTCATTACAGGGCTATCAAGGAGAGGGGTGGATTTTCCCTCGTTCCCAAAGGTTCCAATTGGTTGTGTAGTAGGGAATCAGTTAGTTTACTCCCAGAGATACATTGGAGCAGATGTACTATCTCCTTCAGAGTTTCAGGTCCCTGGAGGTCAGCTACGTATTGGTGCATTTGGTAGACAGGACGTGCAATGCCTCTCACTTCTCATTTCAACCATTTCACACAACACCAGTGATGGAAAACACATTAGTTTCTCGCTTCTATATTATGTTTATTATTTAGTACAGGAGCCACGACTTGTTAGGTGGTCTGCTATTTTTTTGCAGTAGTTTTGTACGACCTTAGATAGATCTCGTGATCATGCACAAGGGAGGGTCAACTTTCCTTTTGCTTCATATATTTTTTGTTTATTTTTTGAGATGTTTCCAGAGATGAGGCCTGCTTTTGTTCGACAGCCTCATAGGTCAATGCTGGAGGCCCGGATGCACATGTGGGGGCAGATGATGCCCAAGAGGTGAGAGACTATGTTTCCAGCCAGGATATCGCATGATTCACTAGACTTAATAGCCAATGTTGATGAGCTACATCCCTTCATTATGGTCCCTTGTCCTTATGCTGGACTGGATTGGCGAGGGTGTGCCAAAATCCTCTTCACAGATGATGAGCTGCCAGATGATAGAGGTAATATTACTGTTTTATTAATATTTATTCTAACATGTTCTTTAACTTGTTTTTATTTAATTGTGTAATGAAATTGTCTAATTATTGTTGTGTACTTGTATATATTTTGCAGACATTGGCTCTTTTGATTGCGAGGAGATTCTAAAACCACCACATGAGCCAGGTGTGGATCTTGATGACGATTAGGACATGGCAGATGCCGAGGATCATGATCAGGAGGCTAGTGCAGAGAGACATGATCCTGTTGGTGCGCTGATACTGCCTTTTGCTAGGTGCGGTCGACCTGATACTAGATATAGGATGGAGTTGGGTGACCAAATCAATGCATTTATTGTTGAGGTGGGCATCAGGCCCGCTCATTATAGAGACATACAGGCCGATGATAGGCTATTAAGGATGTGGAGAGGCATGCTGCGTGACATGTACATCCTGATGTAGCATGTCCTAGGAGCTACGATAGCTGTTATGCGACCGAGGAGGACTATTTCACGTTATAAGCGTGGTTAAGCTGCAGCATGTGATGAACAGTCCGCGAGCAGTGACTCATCTCATGATCATTCACCTCACGCCGTGCCTGATGAGCACGAGGCTCCACTAGCATCTAGAAGTCATCATGGAGATGAGGTTGGACCATCAACCACGTCCAGTTAGCAGCCTACAACATCCATCAGTACTATTCATGATCATGAGCAGGCTGGACCATCGAGCATCGAGGCTGCACCATAGACTGAGCAGGCCTCCACTAGTACTGCTTGTATTGATGTTGTAGTACCACTAGCTGATCCATCCATCAGTACTAGTCATGATCATGAGTAGGCTTGACCATCGACTGTCGAGGCTGCACCATTGACTGAGCAGGCCTCCACTAGTACTGCTATTGATGTTGTACTACCACCAGCTGATGCATGACATTTATATTGCCGTTGTATATTTTTAACATTATTTAGTTATATATATATATGGTCCATGCATTTTATGTTCATGTTGTAGTTGTACTTAATTTACATGTTGGTGATCATCATGATGTGTATATTGTTAGGTCATGTTAGATATGTTCATTTAATGTTTAGCTTGCAGATAGATGTGTATGTGATAGCATGAGTTATTTTACATGAGATGTATATTTGATGTTTGTGTTGTGTTGATGTTAATATATAATGTTAATTTGATGTTTGAATGTGTTTTTTAGTCAAATATGATGTTTGTACGATGGTTATCATGATCATGATGTTTATTAATTAATTTAATATTAAATGACCATGATATTTATTAAATATTATGTCATGACTGTAATTGAAATTGAAATTTTAATTGTATGTAAAATTGTATTTGTATTTGTAATTGTAATTTTAACTATAATTGTACGTAAAATATTTAATGTAAAATTTTAATTGTAATTGTAATATTTAATTTATTGTGAAATGATTGTAATTGTAATTTTAGTTGTAATTGTATATATGACAAATTGTAAAATTGTAATTCTAATTGTATGTAAAATTCTAAAATTGTAATTGTCTTTGTAATTGTAATTGTAAATGTAATTCTAATTCTAATTCTAATTGTATGTAAAATATTTGTAAAATTTTAATTGTATTACTGTGAAATGATTGTAATTGTAAAATTTTAATTGTATGTAAAATTAAAATTGTAATTGTAATTCTAATCGTAATTGTGTTAATGTGAAAATTTTAATTGTATTAATGTGAAATGATTTTATTAAAATATTTAAATTTGTAAATTCGTAAACAATTGTAAAATAATAAATATAGAATAATATGAATTTTTGTAACATAATAAAGTTTAGAAAATAATGCAAATAAATTCACGTACTTTAGAATTATCATTATTTTATTATGATCTTACATACAAAAAAGAAGAACTTTATACAGTCCCGTGTGCTTATCATCATAACACGCACCAGTGCATCTTATTACTCAGACCCACAGGTGCTTCACAACTCTTCCGCACCAGTGCGTCATAAAACACTGCGCCAAAACAAAAACCTCGATCTTATAAACTGCCCCGGTGCGCTTATAGAACAACGTGCACTTGAACATGGTTATTCTGTAAAGTGCAGTATTGGAGCAGCGGAGAGTTCAAATCGCGAGCAAGAATTTTTTTGAGGAGGTGAGGGTTTGAAAAGACGAGAGTTTGAATTTCGGATGAGAAGTTTATATGAAGAAATGCAGTCAGAGCAGAAAGACGGAACAAGAACAAAGGGAAGGATGCATAGCAAACAAGCTCACGCTATAGTACAAAGTATCTGGAGTTTGCTTAGGCAGAGAGTATTCGTTTGAGGCCGGTGATAGGGTTAAGAGGTTCCATGATGGAGAAATGGAGAGCAAAGTTGATGACAGAGAAAGATCAATCAAGGCAGTTGATAAAGCCAAGAGGCACCATGAAGGGAAGGATTCTCATTCCCTTAAGGACAACAGTGAAAGATCAATTGACGTTGTTAATCAGGCTGGTAGGTCCCATGAAGGGAAATATTCTCTAGAATGCATTTAAAATCAGCTGGGAGTATTGTCTGAGCTTTGGTTGGCTTACATAAACTTTTACAAGCAAATCTGACGTTGCATAAAATCACATCTTCGACTTTCAATTGAACCTAAATGGCATCTCTAACTTGTCTGAGTTGTGGTCTTGGGATGAAACCAGTAAAAAGTCTGCTTATATTATAAATAGAAATCCAGTGACCATTTCTGTGGGAAGAAAAGCATAGATACATGCAGCTACCATATTTCCACCTGCAAATTGGTTTCCCATTTTAAAAGCTAATGTAATAGCGTATTTTGCAATGTATTTCCTTTGCTCAACCCTATACTCATTTTCTATGGGAAACCATTGCCTCCACATGTAATAACTGCATCGTCTAGTCGAAAATTGGTCTTCTTCTGCTAACAAATGCAGAATGAAGGACTCATTTTCATTGCTCCCAGAACATTACACTTCTGCAGATTATGTGTACTAATTTCTAGCAAGTCATCCATCTATCTACATATTATATTCTAAAACATATTGGTTGCAAATAGTTAAGTGCCAATTATAACAGGTTCACATGCCACAATTTCCCACTTGGGCCCTGTAGTATTGCATATTCACATGCCCCACATTGCATTCTCTCCACATAATTAGTGGGGACCTCCTAAAATAAACAAAATGCATTGGAAGAATAGTTATTTCCATCAAGAATTTATCCAATCTCAATTCTCAATTTTAATTCTAATTCTAATTCTCAAGAATAAAAAAAATTCTAATTTGCAATTTCTATGGTTGGAGTTCACTAAATTTTGGCGTACACTCCTAAAAGTAATTTCGGTGCCTTAACCGTAAATCGGTGCTACTGTACATATAACCGCACCGGTTCCAGTGTTACAAAAAGACGCATCGATGCGGTTCTGTTAAGTGACGCGCTGGTGATGAATAAATGCAAATAAAAAAAGCGCCACTCTATTTTCTTTAAGTGAAAAAAAAGCGACAAATTGAAAAATGGGCAGCAAAATATTTTTGAAAATCTAATTTCATAAAATAATTCTTTAAATACTAAACACTTTTCATTATTTCACTATTTTTGCTAAAATTTTCAGCCAAATATTTGCAGGAGACATACCTGGAGCAAGAGAGCACAAGAGAGCACGAGGGCACTATGGAGCAACGAAATAGGTTCAAAAAAAGTATTTTGACAATCAGAAACCAAACCTTTAGTGATTCAAACCCTGTATCATAGAATTTCAAACCATCTTGTGATTAAATTTGTTTATTTTGTTTTTACCTTTTTCGCAGTTTTATCCATTTTTACCCTAAACCCTTCATTTTTTTGTTTTTTCCCTTTCTTCTCCCTGTTTCTGTGATTTCAGAATTAGGGATTTTCATTTTAGATTGACATCCAACCCACGATACGACTTGCATAGTCGGATCCCAATCCATTCGGCCATTGTGTGAATTTTTGGAAAAAATGGATTTTTTTTTATCGATGTGCTCTACGTAACCTAGCGCACCGGTGTGCTGTATTATAAAGCGCATTGCGCAAGTACTATGTAATAAAAAAATTGATTTTTTTCTTTTTTTTTAAATCAGTGTGCCATATCTGGAATAGGGCACCGGTTCTCCATGTTACAAGGATAACACTGTACAGTCTATTACACTGTTTGTGCGGTGTGTTTATAATACCCCACGCACCATACGGTCTATTATACTTTTTTGCAGTGTGTTTGTAATACCCCCACGCACCGGCGGCAGTGCGTACATCAAGAAAGGCGCACCAGTGTCTTGAGATTTATTTTTTACCTGAAAAGTTGACAATTTATTTATAAATATATGAATGAATGATATGGTACAAGTTTCAAATTGATAAAGAAATGACTGACAAGAGATCAAGTAACAAAAATACCGATAACACATCAAGTAAAGAAAAAAAGGAAAGTTCTTTCTAAATTATTTACAAAAAATATTATTTTTGAAATATATGTAAGTTTAACTAATATGTATTGTTTTCTGTGTATAATGCCAAGCCACAAAATGATGAAGCTCGATAAGATTATTTCTGATCTAGGACTAGAAGAGCGTAAAATCTTGATGGAAAAATTGCAAAAGGATGAGTCAGGTGAATGAAAAAATACTATCGATCCAATATGAGTTTATTTTTTTAATTATCATTAATAATATACTTAAAATTTTTAGATAACATGTGTCAAATAGTCTATTAATTCACATCTATTTAATGTTCAACAGTGACCAACAACTTAGAAAAGGAATGTTGTTCTAAGAAAAGAAAAAAAATAGAACATGCAAATGAAAATGAATTGCTCAGCTCATTTGGAGTGGTGTTGGAAGTTAACGAAAGGGGGAAAACTTTTACAAAAGTTTGAGGGATCTAGTGGAACAAATGTATAGATGTTCTTTCCATTTACAATACAAAAATCAATCCAATGATTCCAAGAACCAAATTTTATCTAAACTACAAGAAAAGTTTCTAGAAAATATGTCAATGAGACATGTCAGAATTTTAATAGCAAAAACGTACAACAACAAAAAAGAAGGAATGAAAAAGTAATATTCCTTTAAATGTTTGTCTAGAATTATTTATAAATATCACTTTTGTTATATTTACTTTTCATATATCAATATAAAAATTAAAAAATTTATTGTCATGTTACATTTTCAGGAAGATTATGAAAATCTTAAAATATGAACGAGCTAATATCAGAAACATGCCATTAGGAATGTCCAAAAAGGTGTATAAGGAGATGGTCAAAGAAATGGACAAAATTTCATCGCAGGAGGAGCCATCTCAACAACAATGTGCTTCAAATGTAATATGTAATCATTGATTTTTTCAATCATTAGGTGCAATAAATAAACAATTTAGCATTAAATATTAATTTTCAAGAATTTTCTTGCAGAAAGAAAAGAAAATGGAACCCATTCAACACATAAAACAAGATGACAAGGAAGAAAAGGGTTGATATCTAAGTTTGTGAGTAATTGTTACTTCCTTATAACAACTTAAATAGATTTCATTTTTGTATTTTTTAAGTTGTTTTACAAAAATCATCATTGAATGTCTTCAAACAGGCGCTAACATACAAAGAAGAACCATCAGATGAATTGATTGAAATTGGGTTAAATATGGGTTGTGAGTATATGTTGGCATATCAAAAATTAATTGTGGAATTTGTAAGCATATATCGATCTTGTTTTACTTAGCTCCGTCTATAATTAATAGAACAAAAAAATATTTTATATTAAATATATGATTTGTTATGGGGTATAAAACTTGCAGAAAACAAAGTATGGAACTACGCCAACAGATGAAATTTTGAAAGATGGCATGGTACATAGTTTTGAAATAATGTGTATAGTTTATGAGACAATTGTTGCTATGGTACGTCATTTTTCTTTTCGATTTACATTGATGTATATTATTTAATATTGAAATTTTCATTTTTCTCACCAATGTATATACACTCATTTCAGTTTATTTTTATGTTTGTAGATGGAAGGTGAAGAAGAAGAAAACAATCAACACCGTGAACAAAACATTCCTGAAAATAATCCAAGTCATGGAAGTAGCTCTAGCAATGACAACAGTTCAAGAGAAGAATGATGATCACTATGTTTGGATATCAAAGCAAGGTGTTGTATTTTTTGAAATATGTCTGTGAAATCAAACATTTTATTTAATATAATGGACATAGTGTCCCAATTGAAAGACAAAGGGATACCAATAATTGTCCCATTTTGTATGATAAATACTCTCTTATTCATATATATTATATATCATAAAATATGTTTAATTGATTCTATTGAGTTCTCCATTTTCGTTCTCAAATGAAATAATAAAAATTTAATTCATATGAATATTGTTATAAAATATATATGTGTCGACTTTTGATGAATAATGAATTTTAAAAAACCATAATAATTATGATATGATATAACAAATTAATCCAAACATCACATTCAAATGCATTAATAAAAATTTAATTAATATGAATATTGTTATAAGATGTGTTGAATTTTGATGAATAATGAATTTAAAACAATCACAATAATTGCACTGTCACAGGTCGATGTTTCTAAAAAATACAAATTTAAAACATGTGCGTGTCAGTAACTGTGCACTGGTGCGTTTGTATTAAGAAGTGCACTGGTGCGTTTCTATGACCTATGGGCACCAAACAAGTACCAAAACCAGTTAAAAATATCAGTGCGTTTGTGCGGTATGATGCACCAGTGCGTTTCTGTGTCTATACGCACCAGTGCAGTTGTATGATCTATAGCCACCGCACAAATACCGATACCAATTACAAATCTCGGTGCGTTTGTGTGATACTGTGCACTGTGGCATTTATGTGTGTATAAGCACCGGTGCATTTCTATGACCTATGGGAACTGCACAAATATCGATACCAATTATAAATCTCGGTGCCTTTCTGTGATACTACGTACCGGGTTGTTTCTATAAGTCTACACACTAGTGCATTGATACGACTTATGGGCACTGCAAAAATCCCAAGACCAATTAGAAAGGCCTTGTGAATTGTATCACCAACACTACACCCAATGTTTTTTTATACCTTAATAGCCTGGTGCATTCTCCTTCGACTGTCCCGAGGCGCCTTCTACATGTACGCATCGGTGCGATAAAGCCAGAGTAGCGCACCGACGAAAAAAAACATTTGTAATAACCTTCGGCTGCCCATATTTTTTTAGTTGTGTTGAATTTATGTTAAAATCTCCGCAAAAACCTTCATAACCATAAACGGATGTTGTAGAAAATGTTTTTTTGATAATTTTGGCCAAATTTATAACACTAAAAACCTCCTTTATAACCTCTGCTAGAGGGTCTTTTCCTTGTAGTGCTCATTTCATTAGGTTACAAATTTCTTTGGTTATTATTTTTAATGGTTTTTTATTTAATTTTTTTTAACATCCACTATTAAGGAGATGATCCATAATTTTATCATTATAATCATTTCTATTCATGATTACAATGCCCCCCCCTTATCAACTTTTAGTACTACAATATTAGGGTTTGAGTTTAAATATTTTAATGCTAGGTATTTATTTTTACTGATATTGCATTTAGGTCGTTTGTATTTTCTTAAGGTAATAGAGCACTCTTTCCTTATTTGTTCTTTAATGTTGTCAGGAAGGTCCTTTATGCCATATTCTACATGGCTAAGGATGTCTTCAGAAGGAATGCAACAAGGAGTAATGGATAAATTTAGTCCTCTCTTAAATAGATTTGATGTGTGCTCATCGAGATGGATGTTGGAGATATTTATAACAGGATTATTAACATGATCATCAGGATGATGAGAAGGTGGGGGTGATTAAACATTTTTTTGAAAGTGCTTATTAGGTTTTTTTTTTATGAGATCACGATGATTAATAATTTCTTTGGTATGGATCAGATTGACTTGCTTGTGGCTGTCATATTCCAATACAGTGGACTGTGAGTAGCGTGGAGCTGAATTGAGATCAATGCTTGCATTGTGATGGATGTATCAAGCAATGGATCTATCTATGCTTAGTTCATGGCTTAGGTCTAGGGAATTTCATAGAGGAGATGAGGGATTAGAAATCGATATGGAACCATCATTCAATGGGTTGTGATGGCTGAGAAGTAATCCACATGTGTCGCTGGGATGGCTCAGACCGACTTTCTTGTAGTTTTCATGTTCCAACATGGTGGACTATGAGTCATGTGGACCTGAATCAAGATCACTATATGGGTTATGATTGTTGTGGAAGGAAACGGTTGTGTCTATACCTAGTTCATGGCTTGGGTCCAGGGAATTGTATAAAGGAGATGAGGGAATAGAAATCAATATCGAACCATCGTTCAATAGGTTGTGATGGCTATCGCTGTGATGGCTTAGGTCGACTTGCATATGGCTGTCATGTTCCAATGCAGTGGACTGTGAGTTATGAGGAGATGAATCAAGATAATTGTTTGCATTATTGTGGCAGGAAACGGTTTTGTCTATGCTTAGTTTATGGCTTGGGTCTAGGGAATTGCATAGAGGATATGAGGGATTTTAAATTGATATAGAAATATCATTCAATTGGTTGTGTTGGCTAAGAAGTAATCCACATGTGTTACAGTGGACTGTGAGTCATGAGGAGATGAATCGAGATAACTGTTTGCGTTATTGTGGCAGGAAATGGTTTTGTCTATGCTTAGTTATGGCTTGGGTCCAGGGAATTGCATAGAGGATATGAGGGATTTGAAATTGATATAGAAATATCATTCAATTGGTTATGTTGGCTAAGAAGTAATCCACGTGTCACGGTGTGGTGTGAGGATTGGTATGGTGGGAAGTATGAAATATGTTGACGAATGGATTGAATTCCTGTTACTGTCTCTGATCAGTACATAAGATTTATCTGTTGATGAGGAAGATATGTGAGCTTCGTAGAGTGAATTTTGCATGGAATTCAAATTAATTGTATATTTCAACGAAGAAATAAATGTTGGTTTAAGCTGTGAATTTGGTCGACGGGAAGCTGTATGAGAGTTTGAATAATCTGGAGGGTTTTTAAGTGAAAGTTTATATAATTTTTGAGATTGATTTTTAGAGGTTGATAATTCAATTTTAATAGCTTTAAGTGCTAAGGCTGCGTCAATTTTTGACCAGAGAGCGGGATTAATGTTATTTGCTAATGTTATGTGTAATTTGAAAGCTTTTATAGATAGAAAACTTAAATCATGTCTGTTTTTTTATTTTTTTATTTTAATAAATTTTTTATTTGTTTATTTATTTATTTTTTGCTGTGAAGGAGAGCCAATATTGCTTTTATAAATATATGATTATTTTTAAGGCTTCTCAGAGAGTGTTTGATTATGGCGAAAGCGAAAATAATGGAAGAGCCCTTGAAATGTTTTAAGAATGCAAGATCAATATTTCTCTTCACAATTAATGATTTGTATCATTATAATTTTTGAATATCTTTTGTTGTATCCCTTCCGTATAGGTGTGTGATTTTAGATTTTAGACTTCTGCGATTTGTATTTTGCTGTGATGTAGTTTCTACAGCCATCACATTAGGTAAATTCTTTTATTGACATTTCAAACCATCTACTGAGGTTCATTATCAAGATATATAAGAGTGTGGAAAAATGATCTCATGAATGTTAAATAAATAGGTGAGGGTTTGCGCAGAAGAGTTTGAGCCGACATAGTTAAATTATATACTTTTTTAAAAATTAATGATTTTCATTCATGTATTGATTTTAATTCAAATAATTTCAAATATTTCTCATATTTATTATAGGGTTAAATTATGTAAGTTCTTTAAAATTAATGGTTATATTTATGTATTAATTTTAATTCATATTATTAATAATTACAAAAAATTTCTAATATTTATTATTGGTTTAGATTGATTTTTAAAGTATAAATTATTTTATTTGTCTTTAATATTATGTATTTATTATTAGTTATACATTATGAATTTAATATATTGTATTAATTGAATTTATATTAATTATATGATATTAATTAAAATAAATATATTTAAAATGGGATTTGGAATAAGTAATTATGATGTGAATTAAATTAGTATAGGAATGTATATATTGATATTGATATTTTATTGGTTTAAGGTTTGTTAATTGATGGAATAATTTAGGAGGTTTGAAAAATAATTACGTGAAGTTAGGTTATATTAATAGTTGTGAAATGAAATATGTTTTTTATTAAAAGTAGGATATTAATGATAAATCTTTGGTGTTGAGGGGGGGTTAACCTTGAAGTTAATGTGGGAATCCAATTTTCACTGATGTTCGATCCTTCGTCCCGGTTGAGGTTATTTATATGTTTATTGATTTTTCTAGGGCCTCTCTGAATTTCCTATGAAAAAATGGTCAATTTTGGCTATGATGTAGGTGTTTCCAATGCTTATGTGATGTTTGGTGTTGTTTGAATGATCATCTAGGGCATATGTTTTAAAGCATTTATGTTTTATGTCAATGGAGTGTTCTTGGATCCTCGTTTTGATGGAACACCCAATTTCCCAAATGTATGGTTTGCCGCATGAGCAACGACTGATATATACACCTTTTTGGAATATAGGGTCAAGGGGATATTTAAAAGACTTTGGGTTGCTACGAATAGTGTTCATTGGTTTGAAAGTGGCATAAATTTTATTTCTTAAAATATTGGCAATCCTATGAGTGATTCCTAAGATGTAAGGTAAGCTAACCTTCCCAAGAATGTTATCTTTGTTTTTATTTTTATTGTTCTTCTTAGGTTTGTTAGCATTGTTGAAGGTCTTGATAATTTTATGTTTGTTATACCTATTTCTTGAAAATACCTCCATAATATGGTATTTTTCATATTCCAAGTGTTCTTCCTAAACAATTATTAAAACCCTGTTTTCTAAGGTGTTGAGGATGCCAACTTTTTGGGCCGGATGATGGTGAGAGGTGGCATGGAGATATTGCTCAATATGAATATTTTTTCTATAAACTTGGTGGGATAGGGATCCATCAGTGTTTCGATAGAGAAAAATTCCTAAGAAAAGAAGGATGATATTAATCTCAGTTTCCATTATGAACTTGATTGATTTAGATAGACTATTGAGGTGTTGTTTTAAAATTTATAATTTATCCTTCCCATGGGGCCAAATGACAAAGGTGTCATCAACAAATATTTTCCACTATTTAGATTTTAGGGGGGCAAAATTCAAGGCTTTGGTTTTAAAGTCTTCCATGAATAAGTTGGAAATGATAGGGGATAAAGGAGATCCCATAGTGACACCACAATTTTGTTCATAGATTTCACCCATGAAACTAAAAAATGTGGATCTTATGCATGTTTCAATGAGTTTGTAGGTGTCAAGATTAGTTAATTTTCTCATAACGTCCATGGATTCATTAATGGGGATATTGGTGTAAAGAGAAGTTACATCAAATCTAACTAATATTTTATTAGGATCAAGTTTAATATTTTTAATTTCATTGATAAAATGTGTAGAATCTTTAACAAATGAATCTGTTTTACCAACAAGAGGTTTTAGTTTTTCTGGCCAAGTGTTTAGCAAGATGATAAGTGGATCCACTAATAGTGTCAACTATTGGTCTAATAGGTATACTATATTTATGGATTTTGGGAGCACCATAGATTATGGGAGTATAAGAATTGGTTTCAATGAGGTTGTTGATGTCACACACATTGCTCATTTTGATTAAGTTACAATTTTCTTTGGCTATTATTTTTAATGGATTATTTTTAAAACTTTTGAAACATCCACTATTAAGGAGATGATCCATCATTTTATCATTATAATAATTTATATTCATGATTACAATGGCTCCTCCTTATTAAATTTTAGTACTACAATGTTAGGGTTTGAATTTAGATATTTTAATTGTAGGTATTCATTTTTACTGATATTGCTTTTAGGTGGTTTGGATTTTCTTAAGATTACAAAGAAATATTTCCTTATCAGTTCTTTAATGTTGTTAGGAAGGTCCTTTATGCCATATTATACATGGATAAGGATGTATTCAAAAGGAATTGGATGAGGATTAATGGAGAATTTTATTCCTCTCTTCAACATATTTGATGTGTGCATATCGAGCTGGATGTTGGAGATTTTTATAACATGATTATTAACATGACTATTGGGATGATGAGAAGATGGGGGCGATTCAATTTTTTTTTGAAATTTTTGATTAGGTTTTCTGTTGATGAGATCACGGTGATTAATAATTGTGTTTGGATGGATCTAATCGACTTGCTTATGGCTATCGTATTCCAATGTGGTGGAATGTGAGTAGTCTAGAGATAAATTGAGATCACTCTCTGCGTTGTGATGGATGTAGCAGGCAACATATATGACTATGCTCAGTTCACGTCTTGGGTCCAGGGAATTGCATCGAGGATATGAGGGATTATCAATCGATATGGAACCATTATTCAATGGGTTGTGATGGCTGAGAAGTAATCCACATATGTCGTTGGGATGGCTCATACCAACTTTCTTGTAGCTATCATGTTCCAATGTGGTGGAATGTTAGTCACGTGGAGCTGAATGGAGATCATTATCTGCGTTATGATGGCTATGGCAGGAAGCAGTTGTGTCTATGATAAATTCACTCATATGATCAGTTCACTCATATTCACTCATATTTTCCACTCATATTCTTTACCATGATGCTTTAAAAGTATTATAGGAAATTTGAATTTGACCAATTAGGTTTTATTTTTATAACATTGTAGGGGTTATTGTAGTAGACATAAGATCCAAAATAAATTTTAAAAATAATCAAAAGTTAAATCGTTGTTCCCTACTCATTATTTTTTTCTCTCCATATACATTTTTTTCAATGTGTAGATAATTTTCTAAACATTGGGTTTTTATCTAAAGTGAAAATAATGGGACATAGTATTTTCTTAACTCTCACGGTTTCTCGCCATTACTTCTGTAATTATGGTCATCCTTTTTATATGTTTTTGTAGTTTTTTCTTTTTGTAAGCTATTTTTTTTTTCCACATGCATACTGTAGAGTTGGTATTGGTTTAGTGAAAAAATTAACATTTTAAATATGGAAGAGTTCCCGAATTCATGGAGAAATTTCTCTTGATTTCATCAATAGTTTTTCATGGTCACTCCTTGCAAGTCCCTTACAGAAAGAAAAAATAAATATTTCTCCCTTTTTTTTCAAAGTAAAAAAATATTGCAAGCTTTTGTGAGAGGAAATTATTGTCCTTCTCATTTTGCAACAATTTAGATCACACCAAATATATATGTCGGCTCCATTACCATGATATTACACCACATATATATGAAATAAGATGAGTTACAATAATTTTGAGAACTATATTTTTAGATCATAACACTAAATAACTACAATAAATTTTATATTAATAAATATAAATTTGTACTTAAATATTATTATCCTATTTTAACAATTAAGTTTTTTTTATCACAAATACGTCTACTTCCTTTCAAAAAAATTATTTTGATGGTATTTATTAACTTGTGAGGGAAAAATTCTAGCTAGAATGTGTTAGAAATTTCCACGCTCTGAAATATTTCCACACTCTAAAACCCTTATTTTTTAAAAAACTTTAGAAGGAAACTTTAGTTTTCAATGTTTCATTAATTATTTTTAGTTTTCAATGTTTCTTATATTTTTTGATTTTTTCATGAAAAAAATATTGCAAATGTTCCATGAAATAATAATAATAATAATAATAATAATATTATTATTATTTAAAAAAAATAGAAGCAGATAGTTGTTAATTTCTATGTTTGTTTCTTTTTTACAGTAATATAATATCATGAGTACTAGTAATGAGGAAGTGAAGAATAACAAAATTGAAGAAATGATAAGTGTACGAAGACAAAGAGTTCAAATACAAGGAGTAAATAATATGAATGAACTAATTGAAATGGAAAAAGAGTTGAAGAGGATAAAAAAAAATGAGCAACAAAGATTGCGAAGGAAACAAATAACTGATGATAAAAGGGAAGAAAAACGAAGGAAGGATCATGAAAGTAAAAGGCTAAAAATAAAAAGGCATAATGAGGATGAAATGGAAGAGGAACAAAGAAATAATTCTGAAAGGAAAAGATTGAAATTTGAACGAATGAATGAGGATGAAAGAGAAGAACAAAGAAGTCTAAATAGAGAACTAGTAATATCACATCAGAGAAGAAAATTAAGAGGTCTCAATGATGTAAGGTCAATAATTGAACCTCTTTCTCCTACATATATGAATCTCCAAATTGATCAACGAATGGAGAAACATAATGATGAACATTAAATGATGTCCAATGTACCAGTGGGTATGAATCTCGAAAATCATCAACTAATGGAGCAATGTAATGGTGAAATTGAAATGATGTCCAATGTACCAGTGGTTTCATATGAAGATGAAGTTACTACACATAAAATATTTCGTGAAAGAATTGATATATTAGGTCATCCTCAAATGTGCCATGTGTGTGAGGAGTCATATCTAGGAATTCAAGTGGTGAATACTAACACATGTCCAATGTGTACAAGATGTAAACAAGATGGTAATTAGCATAGATTTTCATCACAAAATCATATGAATCCTGGGTTGCAGCCTTTGATCCTTGGAAGTATTACACAAGTTGAGGAAACGTTGATAGCACGAGAGAGTCCAATTTTGCAAGTACTTCATTCATTAGGTGTCCAATAAATATATAAAGGACATACAATTAGTTTTCTTAAAAATGTTAAATATGTTGCCAAGAAATTACCTTGACATATTAAGGACTTGGATTTAATGATATTTGTACGAAAAAAAGGTTAGCAAGGATCAAGTTATGATTTCACTGCGAGAAAGCAAAATGTACTAGATGCATTACTCTATAAGATTGAAAATGATCAATATTATGAAGGTGTAGAAATTGG
Organism: Pinus albicaulis; assembly: GCA_034641835.2. Lineage (NCBI taxonomy): Eukaryota > Viridiplantae > Streptophyta > Pinopsida > Pinales > Pinaceae > Pinus > Pinus albicaulis. Next base: position 969,231,620 of record CM076582.1, on the reverse strand, counting down.
TATGCGTGTTATGGAAGAATTACCAGAATCAACAACGAATGTATTACATATGATATATTATACTACTAGATATGGATAATGACATGGAATTTTCAATATTGGAAGGAGGTCCAAGCCATGAATGTGATTTAGAATATTGTGACACAAATTCCTTTGTTGCAATGCCTCCAAATGCAGCTAGGGAAATTGAACTTATTCGAGCATGGTAAGATAATCCTAATGGAGAAGTAAACTAATTAGATGGTGAAACTAGAAATGTCATTAATTGGCCTACAATTGGTTCATCACCGATAAAAAAGTATGATACTGAAGGGTTATTTGATATGGAATTTCCAACATTGTTCCCTAGAGGAGAAGCTGATTGGTTACAACCACGACTAAGAAATGCTCATCTTCATGAGTATGAAAAAATGTCGTCAGATTTAGTGATAATATATTTGGGAGATATCCTCAATTGAGATAATTTTTACTTAATATTATCATGAGACATCGTGCTCAACCGTCTTCTGTAGTTTTTGTTAAAAAAAATATGACAAAAATACCTATAAGAGTTGATGATTTACGAGATCATTTACAAAATCTTCCCAACTCTAAAATTGCATATATATGTTTTGAGATTTGGACCCAATGTTGTGCATAATTATGTGACTTGGTTCAAAAAATTGGGACTCCTACATTATTCTTCAAACTAAGTGTAGCAAAAATGCAATGACTCAATTTAAATACATTGATGCCTGGTACCTCTCCTGCAGATCCAAATGAAGCAAGGAAATGGAGACGAACAAATGTGATTGATAATACTCACATTGTAGAAAGTTATGCACATTTGAGACATACATTGTTTCGATATGAGATTTTTTCAAAATTTCATCATGCAACAAATTTTTGGTGTCGTTATGAATGGAAACATCGTGGATCTCCACATGTGCATGGGATTCTTTGGCTAAAATATGCTCCCAATATGGACAAATTGAATTGGAATGACCCCACCCAATTAGACTTGCAAAATGATACTTTGATAGATCTGTCAATGCATTCAATCAACGCAATGAATAAAAAAATAAATATCCCTATTCAACGAAATGACAATGATCACCCTTTATTAAAGAACACCGAAATAATATTTTAGTTCGATCCAATTATGGAGTATGAATAACTTCTCAGTTGTTTTGAACGCCACATTACGCGCAATGAGAAATCATGCCTTCGAAAGAAGAGTGGAAAATTGGTGTGTAGATATATGGCACCATGGGAGCTATGAAAAATGTCAAGACTTTATGTTGATGAGAGTGGAGGAAAAATATATGAACCTAGATGAAATGATGATAGATTAAATACACATAATCCTGAAAAATTGATTATGTGGCGTGAAAATATGGATTGGAAACATATTCTTTCTAAACATATTGTGATTAAATACATAGAAAAATATGCAGGAAAAGCAGAAAAAGGGTCAGGGAGCTTCCATGATATGTTGATGTGTATTTATTCAATTCAAAATCCAAATGAACCAACATCACACACATATAGAACATTTTTGTGTGAGACTAT